>JANHZU010004180.1:38305-53490 GCA_032468055.1 Acrochordus granulatus | reverse complement strand
AGGATATACTTCCACTAGTACTGTTTATTTCTGAAAAAAAATGTAAGCAGTGGGTAATTCAGTGAAATACTCATGCCACCTATAGAAGAGAATATCTGTAGCTCAAGGTTGAACTGTAGAGTCCTTGATGGTCTCTGAATTTAGTTGTTTTCCTGGTCAGCAGCACTGATAATGTTACCTAGTTTGGTAATAAAGGTTTGCAGGAAAACAACCACCCTCAGCACCAAAGACTCCACTAATGTTGCCTTTCTGTCCAAAGGCCACTCTTTATTTCTCTGCCTAGGCCCTAGAAAAATGTGCCATCAGTGGAATGCCAGGGTTACTCCTTTCAAGTACAGAAGGGATGTGAATTTTTAGATATGGGTGTGGCAAAGAATGGAAAGAGTTCTTTTTCTTGGTTTACACCTATTAGCTAATATGATGACTAGGAATCAGAAGTTCTCCCAAAGACTTGCAGGGCATCTGTTTTCACCAAAGCTGCCCTTTCCAAGCAAAATCAAAGTGGGGTTAATGCTGGTAAACCTATTTGGCAGGACCTTTGTGAAAACTGACATCAGCTTTTAGCAGCACATTGCCAGCTTAAAAGAGGAAAGCAAAAGCTAAATCAAAAGGAGACCAAAGGGGAAGCGAGATTAAAGTGAGAACAAATCTGAAGTGATCCTTGTGTGGATTAGCAGCCACTGGACAGTAGGAAGGACACTAAGTATCTCCAGCCAGACCTAATTCAGTTACAAAGATATCACAACGTTAACAGCCATTGTTTTCCACAGCCATGCATGCTGCTTGCCAGGAAGAAGGCAAGGCTTATAAGCAAGAGCAAAATCAGAAAACTGAGAACGACTTTTGAATAATCTAGGAAGAACATAGATAAGCTGTTCCCTTAACACGCTTCAGGCATGCAGCTAAATCCAGAGAGAAGAATTGAATTTGTTTTAGGAAGGAAGAGAAGGCCAGGGAAAGGAGGGCGGGGATTCTTCAAATAGCCTGCTCTGAAAAGGCACCATTATGCTGAAGTCTATGCATTTATGCTCCTAAATAGTGGCCCCTGGAGATATTGGAAGAGATTTATCAGTCTTTACTAGCCTAGCCTCTCTGTAGTTGGGCCCTCATGTTCAATCTACTCTCTCTCTTTCATTCTCTTTGTTCTGTTCCCTAGGTATATAAGAAATGCACTCCTGCTCTTAAGGTTCTGCCCCGATCTTAAATCAATAGAGATCAAGATGAAATCTCACTGACCAACTGATTTAAAAAAAAATAAAAACCTAAAAGTAAGCAAAACAACCAACCTGTCTCTATAGTCCTACACAGAGGGAAGACAGAGAAACTTGAATCACCCATAAAAAAGAGAAGAAGGCCAGTTGCTCTGGCCGTAAGATCACAGTTTGATAAAGGCCAACATGGGGAGAAGGGATGACCTCAGTCACCAGGCTCCTATAACAGTTGGCTCCTTTTGTGGAATTTGACTCAAAATAAATTATTGTGGAAGAAATGTTCACATCTCTGAGGAAGCTGAGCCAGATCATCTGATGACGCCAGGAGATCCTTTCAGCACATAACTTCCTAGCTGGAGATGGTTTTTCTACAAACTGTAATTTGGAAGTTCATAATGACTTGAGAGTAAACAGCTTAGAGGACTGCCCATTTCAGTTGCTTGGACTGAAGGCTCACTCATGGGAGGATGAGCCTGTGGGAAGCCCATTGGATTCTAATTAAAGGTCCTTTTTTGATTTCCTGTAAGGAGGAGTCTTAGTCCATGAAAACTTATCAGACGTTTATTTTGGAGGGTGTTTAGAGAGCAGTGATACAAATAGATCCACACATCATGTAAAAAGGCAGCAAAGCATCTTATGTTTAGAATTTATGGGAATTCTCTCTCTCTCTCTTTGCAAAAGACCAGTCATCCAATGATGCCCCTCAGACTCCAATATGCTAGGAAGGGGCATCACAGCTCTACCACCACAGGCAGAACTTTTTCTCTTCTCCATTCAGCTGCCATTCATTAAAATAAGTACATTCATTATTGAGTTAAAATGTAATTAATTTAGCTTGTCTACTTCCAAATGGCTGTAAGTGATAGTAAGAGGAATCAGTCCTATTTGATCAGTTTATTTAGAATCAAAACGGAAAGCAAAATCTTGGATGTTAATATTGCTAAGTGGGATGTTTAGAATTTTTATTTATTAGACTTATATGCCACCTTTATTTTGTACAAGTCAGGATGGGGTATGTCACGCTCCTGCCTTTTCTTTTCCACATAACAGTTCTGTGAAGTAGGCTGGACTAGAGAGACTGACTGGCCCAAAGCTAGCCTACATGCAGGAAGGAAAACTACAACTCCCAATCTCCTAGTTTTTAATCCTTCACTTTAACCATTATGCCGAACTAGCTCTCTGCCATAATCATGATCACAAGTACGTAGCACACATCTGTGGTCTTCTATAGATGCCATTCCTAATGACCAAAAGTTATGGGGTTTGTAGTGGAACAACAACTTTGGAGGAGCAAGAGTTCCCCATTAATGATTAAGTGATAAGATTAGATTCTAACTCCTGATCAGACCAACTAGCAAACCCAGTGGTTAAGATAATGGGAGCTGTGGTCCAAGAACATCTGAGGAATGTCAGGTTGCCCACTACTTCTGACAGGTGAGTGAAAATGACAAATAGGCACATCCCAGATGGGCTGGAGTGATGAAGTTAAGGTAGATCTCCCTCCCAGCACGTCCCAAAATGCTGACACAATACTCATAGTTAGCGCCTTCCTTTATCACCCTCTAGAAATCAGATGCACCTGAGCTCTGTGGCACACTCAATCACAGCCCAGTATAAATAATCTTTTACAAATGGATGCTCCTACCCTATAGAGACATCATCAGTTTGGGTGCACATGGGTTGAACTGTCACTGAGCCACAATTCTATGAACCAACACTTGGGGGGAAGGGGAAGGCGCATGTATGTATACTCAACTATGCAGAGATACACTGTCCTTACAGATATACAAAATAATAATGTAACACCATACACTGATAAGGAATTAAAGATCTAATTTAACAAACATTCTTGGAAGTAAGCAGACAAATTATATCATCCTCATCATCAAACTCCATTTCCTGTAAATTTGCGGAGACAACCATTGTTAGCATTAACAGTAACAATAACTAAAGTATCGTAAGCGTAGTTATTAGGGACGTTTAGTCCCTTACTGCAAAAAAGAAGGGTGGGTTTTAGGGCAGTTGAGGGAAGCCCCGGGCTTAGCAAGGCTCTTTCTTGAACCGAACTCGAGGAACAGTAAGCGCGATCAAGACGTACAGTCCACAGACAAATTACTATTTAGAGTACACAAGACTATTATTGGAGGGATCGTTTTCATTTCTAACTTCCTTGCTTACAATCAGGAACAGACACACACGCACAAATCCATCCTGCCAGGCATCATAAGGTGGGTACTAGTCCCAGCAAGCTCCTGTTAGGGAAACGCATCTTCCGTAGCGGTATGGAAGGTTTTTTTCTCGTGGTCACTTTGATCCGGCGGATCGGGCGCGCCTGAAGTGCAGCCTGGCAGAAACCTCCAGAAATCTCGGGCCGAGCCGCCAAGCAAGTTCTGCAGCCCAACCGTAGGGTTTGCTGCTCAACCCGACCTTCACCGGTTTCCAAGTCACAAAATTCGCCAGGGCGAATCAGGGCTTTTCCAAAGCCTGGGGAAGCTGAGGACCATGGCAGTCTCTGTTTTTTCCCTATCCCAGGTTGGGATCCGGAGGCGCCAGGGGACTGTTCAGGGCGAGAGTGCTTGGCCATCAGGTGGGATAGAGAAAGAGAGGGACTTGCGGCCAAGGAACCTGTCCGGAAACTGGTGGCAGACAAAGTTACTGAGTGCCTTCGCTCCCTGTGGGTTGAACTTCTTCAAGGGACAAACACACACACACCTCACCAGGATCCAACCTTTGGTCGACCCATCTTCTGGAGAGCTTTCCAGGTGCCGGCTCCCTGAGCGAGTTATTGGTTTTTCATTTACCCCCCCCCCCGATCCAGGTTAGGAACGAAGCCCCAACTCCAATTTGAAGATTTCCTAAGAGAAGAGACATCCCTGTCTTTTCCACCTGGGGGAATAACCAGTCTTGGGACAAATCCTATGAAGTAACTGGAGGGAAGAAGCCAAACCAGACACCATTTTAAATCAGGGGCTTGTAAAGGGGTTTCTTCCCATTTAGAGTGACCTTCTGCAAGGTCTTTCTGGACCTGATCGCCCGTTTCGCATCCATCTTTTTCTCTCTCCATGCCGGGGGGAGGGAGGGCAGTTCAAACTCACGCTTACTCAGAGGAGGGCAAAAGCCATGTCCTCCAGTTCCAAAAACCGGTGTGGCAAACGATTGTATGGATGATTCACATCGTTGCATTAGAACCTAGATCTACGATTAACTTACATCTTACAATGCAGAGTGCAGACACGGGTGGCTGTCAGTAAGCCCCCCACCCCCAAACTCAGTATATTTTTAAATATAGGAGTGCACTGTCAATCTTTGCATTATCTAGTCACCAGTTCAAATATGTATTTGGCTGACATGTATAAGGTGGGAAGGGGTGAGCGGAAAGAGTATGTAGCATTTATGGTATATTGTGTATTGGTTTACTAGACATTTTTCTTTTATCCTTTAAAAACAAAACAAATCTGGTGACTCTGCTTAAATCTCAAGAACTCAACCCAGCCATCTTTAAGGCCACTAGTATATATAATTCTCTGATTGAATCCTTAATGTGAACCCAATAGCAGTCATGGGGGAGGGTTGTGTATGAATATGTGAACTGTATTGAGTTCAATAGGTGGCACTGGAAGAACCAACTATGGATAGAGAATGGTATCCAACCATGGGTCTCCTCCTTTTGCAGTATCATCCCCCATATATTGTAGGGAGCTCCAGAAGATGATCCTACAGGGAGTTTGTTGTGTTTAGAAACAAGCTGCATTGAGTTGGGGGTGGACTATCAGGGAAGAGTCTGTACAACCAAAGTCTTTGTGTTGTCCCTGATTTAAGAGCAACCTTCTTCTGTTCTGGAAACCCAACTCTTGTTCTCCAGCCTTCTGTTTCATGCCACTGATCATTTCTAGACCAGCCCTGGCAGCCAGGAAATTTGTCCAGCTTTACTCTTAACCTCCAGACCTGAAATACTCCCTGCCTTCACCTTCTTTCTTCCCCCCAGGCAGCAGCCCTGTGTTCACCTGGGCAAGACACAGGGTGACTCTCATCCTCCTTAAGTGCAAAGATCAGTTCCAAGAAAGGTTTGCGGGGGGGGGGCTAGACAGTGCCTCTCTCTCCACAGAGTTAAAGGGACTAAGTGAGCACTCTGACAGTTTGAAGGGCAGCTTATGGATCGGTTCCTTTTGAAAGATGCCCCTGGCCAGACTGAGAAAATATAGCAAAAAGCTAAATGGCGCCTCAACCCAGCACACACAATGCCAGGATATTTCTTCCCTTTTCACTGGTGTGCAATGGTTGGTGGAGTATCTTTCTTTGGACTTTAGGACTGGAAGTGGCTGATCTAGCTATATCACAACAGGATATTTTGTTAGGAAGCATTTGTTTTGAATAAATGCACACATTTCACACCAAGGTTGCTCATTTCTCTTATGTATTCTGCATTACGTAGAAGAGTTCTAACCACGGCTATTCTGTTCCAAATTCTCCCAATTCAGAGGTGTGAATTGCACCACTCAAAGATCACATTAAATGAACAGGACCTCACTGAACCTTGCCTAAGAACTAGACATCTGGTATAATCTGAGATCAATCTTCTTTAGGATATCAATCTCAGGTATTTAAACAATAAATAATTTATCCTTATATGGTGAAGGTAAGTCCCAAGGCCAGATTTCTCTGGAGAGAAAACTCCAAGAAAAGAAAATCACTCTTACTTCCAAGTAGGAGTGAATAAATGCATTTTAAGCCCACTGCATCCTTTTGAGGTGTACCTAGGATGTAATCAGCAGCTATAGAGCTAAAGGTGAGAACAAGCGATGCACCCCCAATTAGGCCAATAGGTAATTTTGAATGCTACAAGGGACTGTAAACTACACCCTTTCAGATACATCTATAAAAAAATCCAAACTGGACAAATAGCAAAGGTGGGGAGATCTAAAGATTCATGTAATTTCTTAGGACACATTTTCCTACCAAGTCATGTTTTTTCATGGCAGCTGAATCGTTGCATCAAAAGCCTGGCTCTAGTTCACACAGGAGGGAAGTTTTTCCTCTGAAATCTGCATCTTGGAAACCACAGAAGTGGTTTGTCCCAAGAAAACTGAATTTGTGATAAAAGATTCAGAAGGAACTCTCTTAGGAGGATGACCTTGAGATGGGGGAAGTTCCACAGGTGTCTGGACTGCAAAAAAGGTTATACAAATTCCTGACTGGAAGGAGGGTTATTGGCATCCATCCTTCACAATAGACCATGGGCATAAAGTTCTGCTACTAGAGTTGTGAGCTTTTACCCAACAATTGCATTAACCTGCTGCTCCAAAAAACCAGCTTTCAAAGCATTCCCCCACTTTTGTTCTGTGGTCCAAATTTGGGGTTGTGACCGAGCTGGGAGCTGAGCTGTGCTGAACAAGTAAACAGTTTTCCCGATTCTTCTTTAAATATTGCAGACAGAGGTGTGTCCACAGCCAAGATGAGTGAGTGTGTGTGTGGTGGGGTTAAGTAACAAAGTGAAAGCTCTGAAAAAGACTGGTTGACTGCTTAGTATGGATGGCACGGAGGGAAAATCAGATCGACAGTCCTGCAAGACTCCTCTGCCCTTTATTTTGCAAAGCCTTGCATGGAAGGAAGCAACATCTCTTCTTCAAGTGAGAAATCACTCTACCTTTTCATGCAGGCACACACACAATATGCGATCCATCCCCAGGCCCAAGTGTGCTTAGAACAGGGTTTCTCTTACTATTCTACAAATCACCCTTAGAGAAACATGCTTTCCATCAACAGCTGCAGCCTGGACCTGCAACTAACTTTTCAGAAGTACTGTTGATGTCCTTGGAGCCAGCTTTCCTCCTTCCTGCCATTACGATGGCAGGCCTGAGGTATTGCTGGGATTGGAAAGATCTTTATAGTTCTGTCTAAGCGATTTTCTGGGAAGCTGAGCACTGTTTTAATGATAGAGAAAAGGCAGAGCGGATCCCTCCTCCAGGCCTGACCTTGACTAAACAGGTAATTAGCAAGGGGATTGGGAGCCACTGGAGTTAGGGAACCCTTGGCGGAGGTGGTCAATGCCAGCCTAGAAGGTAGGGAAGACACCTGGAAGGCTTAGGAACAGACAGGGGAAATAAAAAAGAGGTGAGTTGTGCCTTGCCTGTAATGGAGGTAATATTTGGGTGGAAAGGAATCCTGTATTTTTAATCTTTGGCTGCTGTGGCTTATGAGGTACTGGATCCAGCATTTTATCCATCACTCTTTATCTCTCTTCTTAATCTACATTGATCTTGCCTCCAAGATCAATGGTTGTCTTACAGCTGCTCTTCGTTGGGTCAAGAATTTTGGCAGCTTTTAAGCAATCACAGCTGGGGGTGGGGTGGGCTTTCAGTAGGACTCTGAGCTACTGACTGGGGTACATTTCAGAGCCACTCTGTCACAGGACAAAAGACAAAGATGTGCATGTGAGCAACCAAGATCAACATTCAGAGAAGACGTGGGAATCTCAATTCAACCCAGTTGCCTGGTACTCCTCAGCATTCCCCATCTGACCATAAAGTCAAGACCAGAAGATCTTTGCAATTATGATCATTATTGCTACTATACTGCTGCTATTGTGAGGCTATCACTGTTGGGTTCCCAATACCCACTTTTCCCAGTTTAGTATCCTTCACATAGACCATCAGCTCCAGAAGACCGTGGTCAGCGACTATATCCTGGGGGTGGGAGAAGATTTGCAGAACTTCAGATGTGGAAGAGGACTGGATGCTACAAGTAGACCAGCCCATCTGAAAAACTTCAAAACAGCTATCCCATCTTTGTGCCCTGCAGCCATTCAGATAATTCTCAAGAAGCCCCCCTTTAGTTATTTATATGTTGTCCAACATATAATTGAAAAGGTGGAGGCTGAAGAAGCAATTCTACAGACTTAAGGAAAGGATGATATTTGCAAATACCACATTTCCCTCCAAATATGGGCCAGAAGAAGATGCATCCAAGTTCAGAGGCTTCTCAATCTTGCACTCCTCCAGTTTGCCATGTGGCAGGAGCAAGATAAGAAAATTCCATGCTGTTCATAATTTACAGGCTTATAACATTTATGAACAAGTATCCAGAGTACAGTGTGATAAATGATTCTCTTTCTCTGATAACTTTGGGATTTGGGTTTCCCCATGAAATAGTTCCATGATTGTTTCAGAAAATAATTAGTCATGTGTGGTGGGTTATGATTTACTTGATGGAACTCAGAGAGGACCACTAATTTAGAGGACCATTGAAAGGGAGGAGCTAAATTCATGGAATGTTTATGCAAGAGCTATTGTCCTTTTGAACCTCCATGTTCAGAAGTTGTCTATCTCAGAGTGAGACATGCTTGGAATGGAAACAAAACAACGTATTTCACCCTGAAACATCACCCTGAAACATTAGCCAAGAGTATTTGATTGGATTGTGAATTGTGGGTGCCTTTGTCTGAGATAGATTTAGGTTATATGTCTGAGCAAGGATGTCATTGCACTGGCTCAACTTGATCCTTTCAAGATGATGAGTTTCCTGGCTCTTTCCGATCCTACTGGGCTCTAAGGATGAAACCTTGCACTGCATATATCTCTTCTAAGATTGGTGTCATGCACACTATTTTAGTACATAAGTGTTCTCTCTCGGACTTTCCTGGGAGCTAAATCACAAGTCTCTTTATCCTGGGACATTTTTTTTTCAAAAAAGATAGGTTATTATTGAGCAAATATGGGTTTTGCCTGTCAAACAGCAATTGTTCATGTTCTCCTTTTACTTTGGATAGATTAATACACTTCTTGTAGTAAATAAACAAGAAAGGGAAAATTGAAAAAAAATTAGTCTTTTTTAGTCACTGCAAATAATAATAATAAAATTCTCTCTGTGTGTATCTCAACACCCACTCCTATATGTTATAGAAATAGATATGTATCTATTTGTATGAATGTTGTAAAACCAGATGCAGGAGCTTATAAAGAAAATATTTCCCTCCATTTTAGTTACAGCTGCATTTGGTCTGTTAATATTGCTCCGGTTCTTTCTTCCTAGAACAGAGGCTGAAAGTATATTTCCATCTAAAAAGTAATTTGTGTCAACTGAAGTGCTCTTGTGCATGTCTACCTGTATATGTATCTATGTATATGTATGTATATATGTGTGTATAAGCACACATACATACAGAAACAGAAGATACAAAACAATGAAGGCAACAATTTTGCCAGAAATCAATGCTATCAACATAAAAGCTATTGGCTATTTGCTAGGAAATATTATTCTTTCAGGAAAGTCCCAAAATGTTTGGTTTGGTACTTTGCCCATCAAAATAAATCAAGGCGACAGATTAGGAAGTACATAAAATTATATCTCGAGATAATGATATACAAGACCACAATAAATATAAGTTACATATTGAAGCTGCTGGCAGTTATGGTTGGAAACCCGTAACTCATTCATTTAACCCTGGTGGAATGTTTGTCTTTTAATTACAATTAAACAGTGCACTTGAACATTTCCCCCCCCCCCCAACTGCACTAGGAGAAAGAAACGGGAGGGGAACGGAGAGACAACTGGTGAAGCAAGAGTCTGGGGGAAACCAAGCTTCTGGGACACTCTTTGCTTAAAAAGCTAAGTGATGGTATTTTACCAAGAATGACAAAAGGGGGGGTGTCTTCCTTATTTTCTCTCTTTTTCTCAAAAGCACAGGCTTGTTCAAGTACTGGCAAACCAGGCAAGCCCACTTCAGCTTTTGAAAGTTATCTTCCTAAACAACATTTGAAGGGGATAGAATTCGGAAATCCCAAGGAAGCCCGAGGGTTCTTTCTTGGCAGGAAGTTTCTTTGAGCCCTCTGGATCATTTTCAAGGAAAGAACAGGAGTCTCCCAGTGCCTACTTTTCCAGAGTGGGGCTCCCCATTTGGCTTCTCCCCCAAGCTGTAAGTCCTATGGAGACCATACAAAGGATATATATGAAGGGAGTTCACCTGCAAAGATTTTGCCACACAGTCTGGGTATCCAGTTTCAGATGCTCCTGAAACCCTCTAGAAATATGACTACCGGGCTCCTGCCTTTTTACTTCAGAGAAAGGAAAGGAAAGAGGAAAGGAAAGGAGAAAGGAAAGGGGAAAGGAAAGAGGAGAGGAAAGGAAAGGAAAGGAAAGGAAAGGAAAGGAAAGGAAAGGAAAGGAAAGGAAAGGAAAGGAAAGGAAAGGAAAGGAAGTGTTGAGGAACCTGATCTACCTACCATGAAACAAGGAGAGTCTTAGGTGCTGTACCCACGGATGCCCAAGCAGGATCCCAAAGCTTCTGATCCAGGGGAGAGCCATCCCACCATGCTAGGAAGAAGACCTCGCCAACACAGTGGAACTGGAGGCCCAGGAGTACAGACTCAGGTGAACTGGTGGCCCCTGAGCCTCCAAGCACTCCCTCCTTGACAACTGATGGCCAAAGGCTGCCAGTCCAGATTATTCAGGAAGGTTCCCTTCCTGCCCAGCTTTGATTTGCCAAAAGGAAGCCTAGACCAGCTTAGAAGACCATGCTTCCCTGTTCTGGTTGCCTTCCTCCAATGGAAGGAGCTGCCTCTGTCTGCGTGCAGAAGGAACCCCAACACGCCTTGGCGCACCTTACCAATGTAACCGATTTCTCCGCTTTGCCTCTTGGCGTTAAAAGAGTTTTTTTCTTTTTCTTTTTTCTTTTCTTTTCTCAGTAAAACATAAGCATGAATGACAAAAGCTGCTTATATTGTTAAGTTCCAAAAAGGCAAGCGACTTACTTGACGTTGGAAACTTTGCTCTCGCCTTGAATAGCCCGCTAGGAAACCTTTCAAGTTATGGGAAGGCGGGAAACGAAGTAGCAAGGCTTGGCCGAGACTTCACCCTGCCTTCTTTTCTCTGCAGTTATTTTGGTGACAGCACCAGGCGATAAAGCGCATTGAATCTGCCTGAGCCCAACTCTCCCTGCTTGCCTCCCCTCCCCGCACGCCTCCCCACCCACCCAGCTCTATTACGATGGAAAATTTCTTTACAAAGAGCCGAAACAGGGGCGCTGCCTTTAAGTTTGTGTAAGGCGCACAGAAGGTACACGTTGAGAGACTTCACTCAGGTCACTGGGGGCTGAGAGGTCAGCCTGAGAGGCTAGAATAAAACTACTGGCCTAGAAAAGTTGTCCTCTGAATGAACCCACGTTTTCCCCAGAACTTCAATAAAGTACCTTTCAGGCTCTCAACATGGAAGCGTCAAAAAGCTGAGAAAGAGAGGGAGAGAATGAGAGGGAAGAGGGAGGTGAAAGATGATGGGATAGAGGTTTGTATCTCCTGACTTTTTCTTTCTCCTCTTCTCCACCCACTCACCCCCACTTGTCTTTAATCATAATCTGTGCTCCCTGGAAAAATTGTGTCATGGCCAAGTCTAAAGGCTACATTAGATGATTAACAATAATATTAAAAAGAATCACATGATGGGAGGGCAGATTACAGAAGATAAACACAGAAGTGAACTTCAGGAAGAAAATAAAATAGCGCGTAAGTAAAGGAGGGCCTGAGGAGGGGATAGAGCACTGTATGTATTCAGCCATATTTTTAAATAAGAGGATAACTGAAAGGTAAAAAAATTGAATATGCAGACTATAGAGTTGCAAATGTGATTGATGACCCCTCCCTTTTTTTCCCCTTCCTGGCTTCCTGGGCAGACAGAGAGAATGCCCCCAATTCAAAGTCCCAGCACAATCAGAAACTGATTCTCTCACAGATACTCCTGGTTACAATATAACAAAATGTTGTGTGTGTGTGTGTAAAAGGGATATTAAACAAACAAAAATCTAGTGCCAATACAGGCAACATTCATATAGTCAGAAACCTTATTATTTTAAGTATGAAATATCAGTGGGGTGTGTGAGAGAGAGTGTCAGAGGTTTTTTTTTTTTTGAAAACTTGACCATTCCATTTTTACCACCAAAAACTATTTAGAACTTTGGACCTTTTATCATTTTATTATTTTTATCCTTTATTTCACAGAGGAGATGAGTGAAATATGTATATTTTTGTTTGTAAAACCTTTGGGGAAAAACTGATTGTGCTTGTCTTCTTACAACAATAAACCAAAAATACTACAATAATGTTTGCATACATTATTCTTTTTTAACCAGGAAGCTGATAAACATAAACATATATATATATTAAATATATATCTGATATACATTAAATATATATTTAATATATATACATATATTAAATATATATATCTCTATAGCTGAGGTCGTATGCATGTACAGTAAATCTCGGCTGTGTTCAGTGTCATTTCCTCAAAAGCTAGTCTGCATGGGACCTCAATCTGAATGATTAGCTATTTTTCCCTCTTGATCTAATAAAATAAGGTGGACAAGCAGGCCTGGTTGTGTGGTAAGGAAACATTTTAATTTATAATTCCCATACACTAAACACTTAAGTCTGTATTCCTCATTGGAAATAGTGAAAATAATGTCATAAGTTTTTGCCTGGCTGCTCTGTCAATTATCTTCTCAAGATTCATCCTCAGATGGATGGAACAGCTAACAGGTTCAACTCTCACCTTCACCTGCATCTCATGTTTCTTTGTTAAATGGTTTGTAAATGAATCTAGAGGGTAAATACAACTAGGTTTAATTCTGTCCCATTCAAAAACCACAAAAGTTCTATATTAACCTGAATGAGATAGCTGAATAATCTGAATCTGCCTGTCAGTCATTTCCTGGGTGTTCCATAGGCCAAGAGTGCTAAACTGATTTTCTTAATAATCAGGAGAAGGATATAGCAACATGTCCTTAAAGAAAAGAATCCTCTTCCACTTTGCCCTAATCTTTCAAACTTCTACTTCATCTAAAATGTATACATTGTTGTCTAATCTACTCACAATCTTGCACACACAATTTAAAGATAACAGTAATATAAACAATAAATTGATTTCCTGCTCTGCCAATGTAACTAGTTTCTGCTTTCAGCTTGTTAAAAGATTTACCCAATGCAAATAAAGATCATGGAACTACCATCTAATAGAAGAGTTGAAAAACAAAATTGGATCATCTAATTATTTTCCATTTTCAGACCCTGCTGATCAATAGGATAATCAGTGTATTTAAAAAGGCACTTGCTAAAGTATCTATCTAGCTATCCAGCTATCTACAATCACAGTAGAAGCATTCCTTGTGCAAACACATCTGTGCTACATTTTTCCCAATCACCCTTTCTGCTTCCCCTCGGAAAGTAAACATCTCCAGATTCTTTACAGTACTACTTTTTCTCTCTAGTATCCACAATATATGTTAGTAACTTATTTATAGTACAGCAACAGGGGTATATTCCAGCTAACACTGTTTATGGACAGCAACAGAAAGCAATAAACTTGATAATGTTACTAAGTAAAAGAGGCTAATGTACAGGTAAAATGTAAAAAAAAGATACATTTTTTTAAAAAATAAGTAGTAATTCACAAACACATCCTGAATCAGCTAAATCTATTTGTAATCAAACACACTTGTATACCTCCAGGGCAAAGATTGCCTGATAAAATATCAGTTCAAAGACAGTGCCCATCTTGTGATGTCACAGAGCAGAAACGGTGCAACTCACAATGCCTAAAATCAATGGCAGATTGACAATTAGCTTCCATGGCACTAAAAGACTTTTAAAAACCACACCTAAGTATGGAAAGTTCTTTCAACTTAGCTGAGAGACCACCATTTACTCAGGTAATTTGGGCCATGCCTATTCTCCAGCATTTTCTTTAGTAGGAGGCAAAGAAGCAAAATAACTCACCAAACACCCCAGAGTCAGTCTGTGTCACACTCACTGTTTTGTTTTGTTTTGTTTTATTGAACAAGGGGACTTTCACATATACACTAAAACTCATTTATTGCAGGTTTACAATGATCATGTAAAATTAGTCCCAAAACACAAGAACCACGACAAAAAGCCAAAACAAATACAAAATAAAAATCTACCCACTGATTTCTCCCTTCAACTTGCTTGCTCTCCTTATCTTTTGCTGCTCACATTGAACTAACCAGACATTTATTAGTTTCTACTAGCTCGTGTGCTACCACCCCCTTTTTTTGTAAAAAAAAAATCTTTCTCCACATTTGTACAAGAAAGAAAAGGAGGGGGAGGGAAGCTTTCAATGGTCCTTTTTTTGTTCTCCATGTGTAAACTCAGAGAGCAAAATAATTACATTCTTTCCTTGCCTGTATAATTATTAGCATATGCCCCGATTTTTCATCTAAAACAGAACATTTAGTTCCCCAACCCAGCACACACACTTATATACAGACATACATCCCCACGCAGACACATCTGCATACACAGCTCATCCATCCATTCTTTTTCCCTTTTTAAAAAATAAATAAAACCCTGAAAATGGCGATTAAAAAACCCCCCAACAGGTATGCCACCTGGCCTCTCATGCTAAGAATACATGCACCTAAAGCTTGAGATCTGCAATAGACCTCATTCTTTTGTGTATGTGTATGTATGTGGTTTTTTTTCTCTTTCTCTCTCTCTCTCTCCTTAATATATATACACGTACGGGAAAACTACGAGGAAAAAAACCCAAAATATATAGATATATATTAGATTCTATAAATAATCAGAGTCAATTTGCATGGGGCGTTTTTGTTGGTTGGGTTGTTTATAACCTTGTAATATCCTCTGCTCGTGGCTCCTGAACTGAGCTTTGCGAATGCTCTTCGCCAGCAACCGCGTTGGAAGAAGCGGGCAGGGAGCCGGCCGAGGAATTAGCCGGAGCCGTGGATCTCACTTTGGTATTGGGCAGTCGGTGGTCTTTTTTCCATTTCATCCGCCGGTTCTGAAACCAGATCTTGATCTGTCTCTCCGAGAGACACAAGGAATGGGCAATCTCGATGCGCCTCCGCCTCGTCAGGTATCTGTTATAGTGGAACTCTTTTTCTAATTCCAAGACCTGCTGACGGGTGTAGGCAGTCCGGGACCGCTTAGGCTCGCCTCCATTGTAATT
>JANHZU010004180.1:18238-38277 GCA_032468055.1 Acrochordus granulatus | reverse complement strand
GGATGCAAGGAAGCGGGGGAAAGGGGTGGGGGGGACAGAAGAGCCGGCGAGATCTCCGGTGGCTCAGGGCGCCGAAAGAGAGGGAGAGCAAGATCGAAAAAGAGCGAGAGAGGGAGAAAGGCGGGGGGGGGGGAGAAAGCCATCCGCCTACTGGGTTATAAAGAACCCAAGACTTTTTGCTCCTAAGAAGAAGGGGTTTCCTTGGCTTGGAAAGAGCCTGAATTATTTATGCACCCCTCTCCAAGCCTTTGGAGTTTCACACATACATAACAGAACGAACCACATGGCTGGGGCTGCCCAGACTAGCTCGGCTATAAAATTTATGGTGGGTGTAATTACCCTCTCGGAGTCGTAAATCCAGCTCAATTGTGCTAACCCAAAGACTCTCGTCGAAGGCAAAGGAGGAGACGGGGGAAAAGGAGAGAGAGGGAGGGAGAGGGAGCCTGAGAGCTTGGTGGAGGGGGGGCGCAAACACACACACACACACACACATCTGAGAGAAAAGGAGCAGAGGAGGAAAAGTTGCCTACCAGTACTGACGTGGATTTTTTTCATCCATGGGTAGACTATGGGCTGCTTAGAGGCCGTGGTGCTGGGATGCTCGGGGTTTTGCTGGTTGCAAGCTGGAGGGGCTGGGGAAGGAGAGGTAGCCGCGCTGGAGAGAGCCGTTTGGTCACAGAGCTGCTGCGCTTTCTCGGGGAGATGGTGGCCTCCGGGCGGCTGTCCATGGCCCCGTGGATGCGCGGAGGGGTTGCCGGGACCTTGGAGGCTGGCACAGCTGTACTGGCGCTCGGGGTAGCTGGGTCGCTGTGGAGGAGGAGGAGGAGGAGGTGGTGGAGGTGGAGGGTACAATTCCTGGTGATGATGCTGGAAACTGGACTCCCTAGTCCGACTGTAATATTCCGGACTGTGGTCTGGGATGTAATTATTTTGCGAATATTCTTCGCATGGAGGAAATTTCGGATCGATGTAGTTAGAGTCCATCAAATACGAGCTCATGATCATTAATTTCTGGAGTGGAAAATAATTTTTCTCGCTTTGTCGTTTTTCTGCTCCATAAAACCCTCCTACTAGCTGGCGACCCCGTAAAGTTAGTTTCACCATGTGACTCGTTGCGCCAATCACGCCAGCCGCGCTAGTCCCCGGATAAGGAACCAAAAGCTTATTCAAAGTGTATCCAATTTGTGTGCGCGCGCGAGTGTGTGTACACGAGCGTGTGCGTGTGCGATCTTCTGGTTTGGTCGGTGGTCCCCGCAACTCCGAGCAAAAGAAGGGAGTTGGGAAGAAGGGCATGATGCAAGCAACCAGAAATGTTTTTTCCTCTTCTTTTCCTTTTTTTTTAAAGGACCACACCAAGTCAGAAAGATGATAGAAATAAACTCAATCATTTTTGGCAGAGGGACGGGAATGTAAGAGAAGCTTCTTCGCATTAGGTTTTCCCCGCCCCCCTTCGCTCCCCCCTTCAGATACCCAGCAAGCCTTTTCTTGTACACAACCAAGAACAAATTGAACCTCGCCTTTGGAGAAACACCCAAGATTTCTTTGCACTGCGGAAAGGGGAAGCGCGCTCAAGATTGCTTGTTTCACCTTAAAGAAAAGCTGGGGGGGATTATTGTTGCCTCCGCCTCCCTCCCCTCTTCCCCAGAATCCAGTTAGTATAATTATCCGCAGGAGCGCCCTCTCCGCCCCCGCTCCAGAGTCCCCCAGCCCCCTAAAGACGCGCAGACCGAAAACTAGGAAGAAGTTCAAGATTTGCATGCCGATGATTTGTGGGCGAGAGCAAGAGGAAAAGACAAAGAAGTCAGCTTACCTGCGAGGGCGGAGGGGGGCAGAGGAGCGGGGGCATATGCAAATCACCTTTGCGTCATTTGGAGGGTTCTTGGACTGCTCATTAACCTTCGCTTAAGGCGATCTGAGGAGTTAAAAGAATTGCTGATGGTTGGAAAGGACTAAAGCAGAGGAAGTTCTAGGCGGGCACCGGGCAGCTCCATTTACCCTTCCAAGGAAGGGAAAGGGGTGAGAAGGTGATAGTAGGGAGAAATGCACAGATAGAGGCTCTCTTCATTTCAACAGGACTTCATTCACTCAAAGGTTCTGTGTTTTTATAATTATGGAAAAGGACATGTGCACACGCTACACCCATCTGGGCTGCATGTAAGACAGAAGGATGAGATATAATACTCCATTTCCATACAAGAGGTAGGCCTGACCCCCCCTTTCCAGCCTCCCCTGCCCCAAGTAATGGAAAAGTATAGGGCCTTAATTCAGAACATCTGGTTTCCTTATGGAGGTAGAGATGGACAGAATATATACCCAGATGCCAATATAAACAGACCCCTGGGTAGGCTAAAGAAGTTGATGTGAAGCAAACATTTTAAAGTGTTCATTTATTGCAGTTAAGGGCTTTATCTATAGCCTATATGAAAGAGAAGGGGGCACCGAGAGTTGGAGTAATCCCTTGTATTGCTTGATAACAATTATAGTTGAAAATCATAGCTTGCAGGGCATTGCAATATTTTACTTGATAACAATAAAAGTGACACATAAAGTTAACTGTTTATGTTTTATTTATTAGACTAAATGTGCCAGCAGTGTCGGAGGCTCTGGGCTGGTTGTAGCAGTTTTTATGGGGCTGTAAAACGCCATAAATCAGTCACTTGAAATGGTTAGGTCTCTCTCTCTCTTCCTTTTCCTCTCATGCATGTTCTCTCTCTAACAAGGGCTTGTACAAGCCTGTCTTTGCTGTTTCTTATTTCCAAAAAAAAAATAAATAATGATGCCTTTTATTATTAGGAGAACTTTCTTCTTATTTTAATTATTTATTCATGATCTAGTTATGAGACTACATTAGATCTATCAAAATTACATACACCACACATACAGAAAGTTTACACATGCATCACCATCCCAAACATCTGAATTTTTTAATTACATCTGCAAGTAAGAGGAAATCATAGAAAACAGGACATTAGCAAGCCTTTTGCATCATCCATATATCCCCCTAGAGACGAATTTGCAATAGAGGTGCTCACACAAATTCGATTCTACAGGGTATATATAAATGACTGATGAATTTGGCCTTTATGGGACTAGGAAAACCTGGGAAATATATTCCTCACCTTTCTCAATGAAGTTTTTCCGTCCTTCCTTCCTTCCTTCCTTCCTTCCTTCCTTCCTTCATTCCAGAGAGAGGAGAGCAGTTCTCCAGAGTTCCAAAAAAACCTTTTCATAACTTAAATTGTTTCTAGTCATGCATATTTCTGGTGGATTTTAGCAAGAGGAAATCCATTCTATCTTTACTTTGTGGCTAGGCCTAAGAATGTGATTTCTATTTACTGCTTATTATTTATTGCATTTGATCATTAAAAAAGAGTACCTCCTAGAAGTACTTAGTCAAGTCCATCATCCCTGTTTCTTTATTGAATGTTTCTCATGAGCAGTCTTTAGGAGGAAAGTATATTCTAGGGTAGTATTCTAGCCACCTATGCATATCTAATCCTTCATTTGAATGGTTGCTTACTGATTAACTCTGAAAGAAGAAAAGGAGGTTGAGGCTGCCTTATATTCCTGAGGGAGAAAGTTATTTATTAGTGTATATAGTATTATTCCATTCCATTCCATTCTCAGTCATAATTCTATTATTGAAAATGTACTGTATTTGCCTCAAATCAGGCTTATTATAGATATAATTATTATACTGTATTTGCCTCAAATCAGCCTTATTAGAGACCAGCCTTCCTCAGCCTGGAGTCCTCCAGATTAATTGCTGGCTGGCTGTGGAATATGAGTGATGTAGTCCAACATATATAAGTGGAATGTAAAAGGCAAAAGAGACATATTGTGAGACTAAATGGACAGTGAACCTAATCCTATTGATTTAGATAATTGTTCATAGAAAAGGAATTCTGATACTGTAGATGTTTGGACATGAACAATTCTATCTAAGGCATCTATTGCTGTGATTGAGAAGAAGGAAGAGAAGAAACCCTGGAAGAAGAGAAGGGGATCTATTTTGCCTTAAAATCATGGCACAGAATGTAGACGTGTCAACTGAAAAATGTCAGGCAAAGATTTTTGCTTCTACTATTAATGCTACTCTAAGGTCTGGCTACGTTACCAGAGGTTTTTTAACTTTCTTCTTCGGTTGGTGAGTTGGTGGCATCCTTCTTTCAGTAACAGTGGGAATTATGAATAGGAGCATCCCTAGTACTCTTGCTTGGTGGTGGTAATGGCATTGATACTCCTAGCTGTGGTATTACTACCAGCTGCAGCAAACAGCATTACAGCTGTTTCCTCAGAGCTTTGCTGGATTCTATCACAGACATCTACCTAGTGCATTTAATCCCACTGCAATCCAGGAGGTCAATTCAAGGAAGTTGCTTGGCTTGTCTCTTTTTTATGAAGGTTAGTATTATTCCCGTGATGTCAGTAGAAGGGGAAAAAAGAAGATGTTTGGTTTTAAGCACATTTGCTCAATACTAAGCCTCAGGAATATTCCTCAGGGCTGTTCAGGGCTAAGAAAGCACTCTTGAAGGGACCTGTCTGGCAGGCACTGCAAGATTATGCTAGAAATAAAGCACAGACCTCTTGGAGCTTAAAAAAAAGACCTCTTGGGGCTTAGATGAACTTTTTAATTGTATAGAGGATTCAGTGGCACAATATCACCCATTTCTGCAGGAATTCTCAGAAGTACAAAGCCAAGCTGAATTTACTCCCTAGTGAGTGAGTGAATTTATTCCCTAGTTGAGCCAATCACTTGTTTTTTTTAAATTTATTTATTTTGCAATAAATTATGATAGCTCAGTTTCTTTATTTGTGTCAATTTATCGCCTTCCCTGTTCATATTTTAATTAACCTATATTCTTTTTAAGAAGTGATTTTTCTCTTGTGGGTTATTTTTTTTCCTATAAAAGCTTTTGTGTGTTTGCCTATCTTGATTCCTTTAGGGTTTGGGAACTTTTCCTTTTTTTGTCCCTATCAAACTAGGCTCCAAAAATGTGTGGGAAAAAACAAAACCATAGTGGGGCACAAACCTCTTTTGTTTCTATTTAGCATCCTTCTCTCCTTAGCCTCACTTTCGCCTACCCAGCAAAACAACGTCTGGTGACACACATTATTTCTGTAATAATTACTCTTTTGACCGGGCAGTTGGCAAAGAGAAACAGAACTTTTCAGGGAAATAATTCCTGACCCTTAATTCCCATCCATACCAGGGAATCGGGTTGGAAAACATATAACTCTTTGCTTCCCATTTCCAGGACTATTTCTGAGTACAAAGCATCCCTTTGACAGTAGGGAAGAAAAATAAGTGCCCATTGTCCCTGCGGATTCATTGTGCAAGCTATTACCATACTGACCGCTTGGTAACCCACACCTCTAGCCATTTACAATCTGTGCATCTTGGATCCACCCTCCTGGCAAATAAATAGATAGATGGATAAATAGATAGATAAATAAATAAATAAATAAATAAATAAAGCATTCCCCTACCCCCAAATGGAATGCCGAGCCAGAGCCATGGAGGGTTTGTTATTTCCCTGTTTAGCGATCCCAATAAATATTAAATGAATAATCTTCATCACATGAAGCTTTATCAAGTGTGCCATATACTTTTTAAGTATAACCAAGGCCATTCCCTAGCTGGCAAGACACATATACACAATCACTACCATTTTTTTTTCCAATGCTCTTTAAAACTGTTGTTTGGAAGACATCTCAAATAGATCTAAGAATATCATTCCTCTAAGAATATAATTCCTTCCCTCCACCCACCCCCCATTCAACTTCCAGATTGCACATTTTCCCCTGCACCTGAAATGACTTTTCTCCTAAATGAACAAAACATTTCGTCACTGATCTGTGAGTTAGACTTTTTTAGGATCAAAAGATCATGTAATCTGTTCCTTGACGAGATGGGAAGGTACATGTGCATGCCCGTGTGCTTGGGTATGGTGGATAAAAATGTTTTTTGAGTATGGAGAGAAGAAAATCAGTTTTGCAGAGCTGAGTTCTTTATGACACTCTGGAATATCAAATAAATAACCATACTTTCATTTAAAAAAACAATTCACAAACTTGTAGGCATGAAAAACTGCAAAATCCTTTGGTATTGTCTCTTCTCCTCCTTCCCCCCTCTTGTTCCTCACAATGATAGATCTAATTTATGCAAAGAAATATGCAAATGTTTAATTGATTTTTTCCTTAAATCTGTTGTCACTAAAAAAAATGAGTTGGAGTAAAATGACTTGAATAACCAGAGCATGTCACTAGATATAAAAGTCACACAATCCCTATCTTTTTACCCTATATCAGTCTTATCTGTGTAAATATTTATCCCTTTATTATTAAAACATTTGAATCAAATTCTTCCTATTTCAAAAGAAAGAAAGAGAAAGAAAGAAAGAAAAAAAGAAAGAGAAAAAAGGGGAGGAAGCATATTTATGCAAACCATTTTCTCATCCTCTCTTCCACCAGTACCCCATCCCCACTGCGTCCACCTCTCCCTCTCTCCCTCCCTTTCTCCCTCTCCCAGGAATTCAATTTTCTTCAAATCTCGTTGAAAGTGGCTTTTTAAAAAGTGGGCGCATTTTAATATTGCTTAGACAGCGTGACCTGAATTTCACCTCCCCTGTTTGACTTGATCCAATAGGTCACTGCCAAGGAGTTATTGATGGGGAACCTCCATTGAAATTTGTCTCCTTGCAAATGGCCTTTAGATCTTCTAGCGAGTTCAATAACTAGTTATAATGTAGAAGAGAAAAAATGAAGCCCAAAGGCAAACTAATATGATGTTTCATTTTTATGTTGGAAAAATTGTTGGTTTTTTCCCTTTCCTAACCCTCCAACCAACTCATCCCCCCACCCTCTTCAAAACAATTATCACTACAACAATCTGGCTTGGCCAAAAGAATCATCTTCCTTCCTTTCTCTCTTTCACTTATCAATCAGATTCAAATCTATATTTCAGGCTTTTATTTATTTATTTATTTATTTATGGTTTGAAAAGGGGACTAATTGAGATGCCCCAGTTCATGAACTCTTCAAAGAAGATCTATGCTGCTGAGCAGGCTTGATATTTATTCAATTTGTCCTTAATTCTTTTAAAACATAGCTAACCGTAGATTTAATATAATTTAGAATAAGGCTTAACTCCACCAACTTGCCAGGACTTCTGAGCAGAAATGTATAAAATTGATAGTATTGTTTCTATCCCTTCCTTCCTTCCTTCCTTCCTTCCTTCCTTCCTTCCTTCCTTCCTTCCTTCCTTCTTTCTTTCTTTCTTTCCTCTCTCATATTTTAAATATAAGAGTAGTGAATCATAACATCTGTTAATGCAGACATTTTGTGAGAAAAGGCTGGGCGGGTAGGCGTTAAATAAGGTAAGCTTCTTTTACTTTTCAGAGTAGTTCAATGGAATTTGCTCCCTGATAAGGTGGATCAGAAGCAGATTTAATTTTTCCCCTTTGTATATATTGCTCTGATTGGTTGAACTAATCATTAAATCAACACCCCTTGGCTAAGAACTCTCTATGCCTTGGTTTGGAAATGTTTGGCCCTTGACTTGGAAAAGTGAAAATATATTTGCTTTCTTTTCCAACTCTGCTGTTCCATCATTTGTAGTTGCTAGTGTTTGGACTAGTAATAACTGGAGAATGAAAACTTGGTGATATTCTGTTTTTCATTTTTTTTAAAAAAATAAAAGTGCTCACTGAGATAAAGACTTCAAGACTTTGCTGAGGCAAAAGCACAGGGGTTTCTCCCATTCTCCCCATAAATACCTCTGATGCCTATCTTATCACCCTGTGGCAGAATTTGCAGAGAGGCCTATAACAACAAAAGGCTCTTGGGAAAGACATACATACAGAGAGAGAGAGAGAATGAGAACTTTGGGGCTGTCTAATAGGAAATATCTGAAATAAACTGGCCTCCCTTTAGAAACAGACAGAGACCTATTTTAGATTGTTTACGCTGTCTAGATCACAAGTGGAAAGCTTGCTGAATAAATTAGTCCATCGTGACTCAGAACATTTTTTGTCATTTGGAAGGGGGGAGGATGAAGAACCTGGGTTAACAGTCCAGAGATTGGCCCTACCTCTGCTTACTCATAAATCCAAAAGTTTCCTCCATTAAAGGAAACCTCCCAGGTGCTAGCGCTCATTGAACAGCTAATAATGATGCAAATGGTGGGGTGTGATCACAGTAAGAGGAGCAAAGCAGAGAAATAGCTTGTTCCCATCAGAGTAGGAACTGTTGGGAAATAGAAAATAGGGTTTCTTCCATATGTATCTGGAGATACATTTACATCTGCACTGTGTTCTGCTTCATCTTGCAACAACAATTATTTACAATTATTTGTTTGTAGAGATACACTTGGTCACAATATCACTTGATGTTGCAGTCTTCTTGTGATGTATTTACTTTCCAAAATAATAATCCCTTAGTTCTGGATTATCAGTGATAATTTCAGGGCATTTACTACTCCCAGATTTGGCACAGTTGCCAAATATACAATTAATTTTGTAATGGCCTCTGTTCTCCTTTTGATTACTCTGCTCTACTTCTGACTCTCCCAGAACAGCTGAACTTCGAATACAAACATTATCTTCTGAGAACAGAAATGTCTATCATTAGTATTGTGATGATACTTTGCTTCCTTGATTATTTCAACTGGGACTAGACTAACTAGTGCTTTTTAGATGGCTTCAGTAGTAGCTCCCATAAACCTTGAATTTTAATCATGTTGGCTGTGGAATCTGGGATTTTAGTCTGAAACAGCCAGGGGGCAACAGATTGAGTGTCCTGATTTAAAATACAGGCAAACACTTAAAGTGCCTAATGAATAGGTTTATATTGTATGTCTGATCTAGTATTTCTCTGCTACTGTCAAATAAGAAACTGGAGCATAGAGTTAACTTACAGAGCCATCATTTCCATTTCTGATTAGAAGCAAGATCTTCTGAGTTCAACAGAGAATACTCTCAGGAAAGTTAATATAGCATTGTAGGCTAAGTGTCTTCAGATCAAAGAGCTGCTGAAATGATAACAAACAACAGCAAAAATTACTTTATTATAAGCTTGCAATAGTGGACTATGTTGCACAGCAATGGGACAAGAAACAATCTGTGCTGTCTATATCTGTCCCTCAAGGAAAGATCAAAGAGATGCACAACTAGTCTTCTGCTTTCTTCTACACTACTGAAGGATTGGATCACTATACCAGTCATGAAATAAATGAACAGATAATTTGGATTCTTTAAATGAGTGCTCCTTTTATCTGAAAAGTTCATTTTTGCCTTCAAAGTAACACATAGTGATGTGATATATATTGTTTTCTATGACATTATGCATATGAAACATATATGCATATGAAAGATACACGACTGAGAGAGGATGTAGGTGTGGGAACACACTTACACAAGCCATCTTGTTGCTTGTGTTTTTTTTTCCTCTGCAAATATACACAAGTTGCAAAGAATTGGAGATTTAAGGAGACTGCATTATTTTTGTTATTTGGTGCTTATAAAATAGCATCAACAAAAACGTGCAGACATTGTGATGCAGGCATATATATTTTCCATCTCACTATTTGAAAAAAAATGTTAAATGTGAAGGAGATTCTTGAGAAGAATGAGGCTGCTGTTCTAAGCAGGGCATCATCCCTTACCTAAGAGCAGACTACTATTTGGAGGATATTTTGCAACAAAAAGAGTGGCTCCATTTATAAAAAAATCACTTTGGGATCCTTTTAGCACCATTAACCTTTGCATTTAATCAATGCTCATTTTGGATTCTTACTTAATTTGAACTTGTGATCAACTGGATGCTTTCCTCTTCCCCCATTAAAAAAATCACAAAGGAAGAGAATGAAATAAGTATGGACGGATAGATGGATGGATAGATCTGCCTACAAAAATTATTCTAACTGCCTTTTAATCTAAATTATGAATGGGAATCCCTTTTAAAAAATCCAGTGACTTATGTGTAGAGTCTGAGAATAAGTGCATTATGCTTAATCAGGAGCTTTGTTCTTTGTAACGTTTATTTTTTTCCCCACCAGGGTACTCAATTTAATTTTTCACAGTGTAATAAACTATTATCTTAGTTAATCCCAAAGGTGAATCCATCAAAACCTTTTAATAAAACGTTTATTAGTTCCTGCAATTTGGAAAAAGCTGTAAACAGTAAGTACAGTGCACAGGCAGAACTTAAGAGAAAGTTGGGCTGATATGGTGGGGGGGGACAGGTTTTGTTGTTAAATAAATGTAGGAGCGTCTGTATTATCTCCCATCTGAGCTTAGCGGTTATAATTCTGCGGGCTTTGTCAACTGCAGCTACCATTAGTTAAATCTGCAGAAGCCAAAAGAACTATGATGCTGGACAAGAAACATTTCAGGAATGATATACAGAAGTAGCTCTCTGGTGCATCAGTTGGAGCCTGAGTTTTTTAAAGAGAAGAGAGGGGAGGAAGAAAGATGATCTCTTTATTGAGGGATAGAAGGGAAATTCCTCAAGATGGAGATGGAAAATTCTGGGAAAGAGAGGCAATGAACCCATCAAAGTGCTCCTTTTTTGAGTCAATAACTGGGAATCCTTAGGGTTAGAAGGCAGAAGAAATAGTTATGTGGAAGGCTGCAGAAGAGACTGATGGTTCCTTCTCCAGGAAGCCTGTCCTCCTCTCTCGTCTCGTCTCTTTCGTCTCCGTCCCTGGCTCTGCAATGTGGAATCCAGTTTCAGAGGTGGAATTGTTCATTCTCAGTTTCCCGGCTTATCCGTGACCCAGGAACTCCATATGTGGCCTCTGATCGCTCCCTAGTCCCAACTTCTCCACAGCAACATCAGAGATTTATTTCAACAGTCAGAATGTCACAAAGCCGCACCAAAGCAACTGCGACGTGCTGCAAAAATGTATTTCTGTCTCCTGACCCTCAGGGAGGGAGGGAGGAGCAGGACGGTGCCAGCACCGTTTTTTATTTCCTCCTCTCTGGAAAGACCCTTTGAGTTTCCTTCGGTCCTGTGACGGGAGGGCTGTTAATCGCAGCAAACGAGCACATACAGGGCAAAAATCCCAAGGCTTCCTGGCCAGTTCCAGAAAGAGAGGAATAAATGACTTGTTTCTGCAAAACTGTGAGGAATGGATGGATAGACAGATGATTGAGAGGTAAAGAGGCAGGTAGGAAGGTAGGTAAATAGGTAGGTAGGTAGGAAGAAGATAAGATAGACAGACAGACCGACCGATCGATCGATCCTTGAAAATTAGCTAAGCAGATGGCAGCCGCTACTCGGAGAGAGCGCCGAGCTGTGTCCCCAGGCCGCCTCGGCTCCCACCCCCGACCCCGCCAGAGACCCTCTGGCTTGCGATCTTCTCCTGCTCTCTCCTTTCGGCCGCCGCGGCTGCCGCGGTCAACAGCTCGGCGCTGGCAGGCGACGCTCTTTGCACCTCTCGCTGAGTCGCTGGCGGGCGGTTGTGTTTGCGACAGACACAAAAGAGGAGGCTTCTCTCCTGAGGCAGCAATCCGGACGGGGTTTCGGGCACGTTTCGAAATCGTTCGGGGCCCAGGAGGAAGATGGCCCCGCTCCTGAGAATCCCTCTCGCTTGGCGTCCCGCGGAATGGTAGATTCCAGCTCCCGGAAGAGAAACGGGAGCTGCGGGGAGGAGAAGAGGAGGAGGAGGAGGCCCCGCTCGGCGCGGAAGGCGCCCGGAGCCCCGTGTTAGCTCAGCAACGACGCCTCCTCCTCGAAGAAGCCTCAGTCCCGCCCGCACCTCTCGCCCGGCCCCAGAGCTCCCTCAACGCCCCTCAGGACGGAGTGCCCCCCTCAAGCAGGGGCGCCGACCCGCTGAAACGGGGAAGGCGGGCCCCTCCTCGGGCCTGGCGTCGATGTCCCGCACGCGGGGTCGCTGCCCCCCAAAACGCGCGCGCACGCCGTCACAGCCGTTTCCCTACGCCTGTCTCCACCCCCCCACACACACACTTTTCTGTTTTTCCCCGGTTTTATCTTTTCACAGGCACCTTCGAGAAGGAAGACAAAGAAAAGGGCGGCCGACCGGTGGTATTTACAGCCTGAAGCCAGCCAGGCGCTCCCCCAGGTCGTTTCCTGGGATTAGGCAGATCAAACCGGACACCTGCCTGCGTTTACGACAACCCCCCCCCCGCCTTTCTGACTGAAAGAGGCGCCCGTAATAAAACCCTGCAGCAAACTCCCCATTGATTCGAGGGGAGTGGATATATTGCGATAGGCCACCCTGTAGGGCGGGGGGGGAAGGGCACGGGGGGGGGACGCAATGCTGAAAATCTTCTGCCGTAGCAAAAAGGCATCGCAGAAGGTGACGTTTCCTTCCCTTTCCTCCGATCGCGGGCACGCTGCTTAAGAGACTTCACACATCCTCCTATAAACGCGCATACATTACACAGCGGTTCGTGTTACAGTGGCTTGTTTATATTACTAAATTCCGCCCAACTGTAATCCTGCCTTGGCTAGAACATGGGTAGGAAGGGAAACGGCATTGTGTGCATGTGTGTATGCATGTGTGCATTTTCTCCCTCCTTCCCTTTCTCCACCATACGCCGTTCTCGGGTGAGGTATAAGAAGAAACCTGAACTCTTCAAGGCAGGTGGGAATTGTATATCTGCACATTTGATATACACAAGGAGATATAGAAGTGGGAACGAGCGTATGTTGTGCAGTGGATTGTAGATATAAAGGGATGGCTAAGCATGACAGACGCTGCAGAGGAAGGGTGTAATGAGCTGGATATTGGTTGTTAGTTTTTGCCTCCTGAAATTACTCTTTCCCGTTTTCTAGGCTTCAAAAATCAAGCCGGGATATTAGGGATATGGGTGAGTGGACAAATAAGTTTAAGGGCTTCCCGGTCAGCCTGTCTACTTTTCTTCCCTTTTCTAAAATATGACTACTGTCTTTTGCTAACTGAATGAGGCTATTTCATAAGCAATGGATAATGGATTATATTTGCAAAGAAAGGGATTCACACCCTGAAACGGAAGTAACGCAACAATAACAGCCACAGGACAAGATATTTGCCACCATGACAGCGAACAACTTGGAGTGGGATTTATGGGCATCACTGGCAGGAAAGGCAAAAATGGCAAGTCCAGCAGATCCCAAACAGTCATTTCCCCACCCCACCACCCGCAATCAATAACTAAGAATTCGATTCTTAACCAAATAGGAACGCCATTTGATAGTGGAGCTCTTTCTGAACCAAATTATAAATCAATACAAGCAGGGAATCAGTCAATCCCTGCCATTGGTGGAGATGGCTTTTTTGCCTTCTCTCTTTTTATAGTGAGGAGAGACAAAATATATCTTCAACATGTCTGCCTGATAAACAGACAAACACAAATCAAAATACATAGATTTTGAGAAAATCAGAATTGGAGCAAATTCTGCATTGAGCTAAAATTAGTGTAATTAAAATTAAAATCTATACCGTAAGATTAATTTTATAATCTTGGCAAGAGAATGGGAGAGAGATAACTAAAATCCTCATATACCTTTGGAGGGAGCTAGATGTTAAAAGGAAATGCATGAAAATGCTTTCAGTGGCTAAAAATGCAGGTGCAGTTCTTAGAAGAACTAAAGAAGGGGGACATGAGGTGGTATAGGAGTTTTTACAATTTATTTATTCATTACCTATCAGAGATTGAAAATAACCAACTTTGTTCCACCCAAATATTTGCACAAGATCTGCTGGCAGTGTTCATCCCCAGTCTTAAAACTAAGCAAATAAACCAAAACCCATACAACATCAGAACTTTGGCTCCCACCTGCTTGTTAAACATGGCCCTGTTGGAAATCTGGATGTTCAGAGAAATAGCTTCTCCTTTCTGCCTTCTTCTACACTACCAAATAAAACAAGCTCTATGTGGGTGTAAGATAATTTTGAAGCACCCTCCACTAGGCTAATTTCCTTCTCACCTCCTTGCAAAGAACATCAAATAGGGCAGATTGAAAGGGGCATGCAGTTGGCTTTCTGTTTGCTCTTTTGCCTGCTTTTTTTTCTGCAAAGTAATTCAATGAGATCACCTTACAGTTTAGCAATGGTGCCACTAGCAAATTGCTGTGGGATGCTGTAGTGCTATAAGTACATTTACAAGAAGCTTGCAGCCAACCCACTACATGAGATATTACAAGGCTAAAGTCAACAGGATATGGGGGATGCGTATAATGATGTAAACAAAAGTTTAGTTTTACATCCCCGCTCCCAGATTTAAAAAAGAGAGAGTGAGAGAGATATCAATTGACATTCATAATAGGCAGATAAATTGATCCCTGACTCATTTTTTTAAAGAAAGCATTTGGAGCTACCAATATAGGAAGCTGCTTTTTTTTCAGCCACATTTCACTTTCTATAATGCATGCAATGCCTAGATGAAGTGATTGTTTTAAAAACGGATCATTTTTTATGGAGACCAATCTTTATTCAAATTACTAAAAATAATAATAATCTTAAAGTGAATATCCATGAATGATAAATATTGCCAAATAAAAGTGCACAAGATTAAGCCTTGTGATCTATTCTCTCTACCTGTGGCAGAAATTATATTTATGGTTCTTTTAAAAAAAAGGAAAGGAAAAGTTCCCCCAGTCATACAACATTCAGGCAAAATAACACATTGAGCCAAGTGAGAGATTAATGAAGTTTGGCTGAATTATTATAGCTGGTGATGGTATTGAGGGAAGGGGACAGGCAAGGAGGAGGAGGAGAAAGTGACAAGTTTGTGGCAACTTCACATTTCTATTTTTGATCTTAATCTGCTTTCCTCTGGTTGGCTTTGCAGACATCCTTGCCTGATGTCTTCCTAGTTTCTGTCTTCAAGGAAAGGGGTACAGATACTGTGACCCTCTTTCAACCAAGCTCCTCCTCATCCCAAATTAGTTTCACTTTCACCAAGAGGCACAAATCTACCTTCCTTTCTATTTTTCAGTAAATACAAAGATTAGAAAGAGAGCCATTTTGGTCAGCGTTAAGACACCATGAGATCATGAGTTCTAGTCCCTAAGCATGAAATTCGGCTGGGTGCCTTGGATCAGTCTCTCTCTCTCAGCCCCACTCGCTTCACAGGGTTGTTGTGGAGAAAATAGAAGGAGGAAGGAATATTAGGTACAATAAATTCACTGCCTTCCTTGAGTTATTTATAAAAATAATAAAGGTGGGATATAAACAGTTTAGAATGTGCCCACCCAAAGTGGATCCATTCTTGGGAAAGCAAACAACATCCAGAAAACAAAGGAGTGGGTGACTCAGCACTTCTTGGATTCATGGTGCCTTACAGCAATGTTTCTCAATCTTGGCAATTGTTAGATATGAAGACTTCAACCCCCAGAATTCCCCACCAAGCATTCCCCAGCAAGCATGCTTACTGGGGAGTTCTGGGAGTTGAAGTACACAAGTTGTTAAGACTGAGAAACACTGTCTTAGAGGACAAAATATTTGAGGATGGTTTCCATCCCTTCTTGCCCTCTCTTTTCTGCTTTGGCAAACACCCACATATATTGAAGCAGAAACTGATCTGAGATCCCAGTGGAAAACTTCTGATTATAAATATCAGAAGGAATTATCTACCTATATTTCTACCTATCCTAAACCAGAGTTTGCCATCCTTGTGCCTTAAACATGCTTTGGAATGGAACTCCCAACATTCTCAGAAAGACTGGGGGAAATAATAGCTGTAAGTCTACAGGCCCAGAAAACGTCTGGTGTGAACACTGCCTTAATTAAGCCCCTTTGTTCTTGTCCATCCTCCTGAAAGCCAGGGCCCTGCTGGATGTCCTCTCCAACCTCTGATACTGAAAGATCCATTGTTACAGGGCTGCAGGAGCTGAACTGAATTCACACAGGTTGATGCTACAAAAATCTAGAAATAAACTTTTAGGAATTCCACAACCTTGCCCACGAATCACATGAGAATCCAGACCTAGTTTATTGTCTCTGGTTTCTTGTATTCAGAGTTTCTTCCCAAGGAAGTGCAGCAGGATGAAACCACCAAAGATAAACAATAGTAAAACCACTGAGTCAAGCTAAGCCATACCCCTGATTCTTCCCCTTTGTCTACTTTTCTATCCATCCCAATCTTTCTATCAAGTGGAAACTGTGCATGTCTTTTCGCTCCTAAATGGACTTGACCAGATACGTGCTGCTTCAAAAAAATCAGTGTTGAAGATCCAGGGGCTGAGATTATACCCAAAAGTAGGATGATTTTTCCTCAAAAGGTGGATCATAATGTTCAGGACACCAGCAGCATTGATATTTTGTATTCAATTTCAAGAGAAGCAAGAAAGTGTGCAGCCTCAGATCCAAGAGAAGAGATGTCCAGTTCAACTGCTCGGTGATTAGTTCAGCTGCCACCTATTTCAGTGTACAATAAGCAGGAGCAACATTGAGGGCCTTCTACTGCATGGGTTTGAAAGACTTGGTCAATTCTTGGTTGGTTTGTGTTATTTTGTGTTTTCCCTGAGATGAATGCTGCAGTTGGGTACAAACCGAAATGTACACAACTTCTACAGTTAATTTTTTTCTTTTAAAAAAGGAGGCTGAAGTTTTGCTGTTAGGTAGCTGCTCCCTTATACAGATGTGGAAGGCACTGAGCATCTGCTAATCCTTTCTTCTTTTCTGAAGGATTAAATTTGGACATGTCTAATTAGGCAACTTCCAAAAAGGAAAGGGGGGGTGTAGATTACGCTAAGTGGTCAATAAGCCCAAAGTGATGGAGTAGATCAGAAAAATGCCTGGGAACCTTAGACCTCTCCCAACTCAGATTCTTGAGACAACAGGCCTATCTCCCTTTTTTTTCCCCTTGAAGCTATGGAGGTCTCCTTGAAACAGGTTGAGACTGTCTTCAGGAATCCAGATTATTACTTTTATTGGTGCTGAAAATAGACCTATGCAGGTGGGTGCTTGTATGCTTCCTCCCAATGGGAAAATAATTTACGTTTTAATGGTTGCAGCTCTTAATAAACCGAGGCAGTGGAAGCCACTGCCCCCACCCTAAGCATGATTGAATGCTGTCTAAATTCAGACATCAAATGAATGAAGTTTGCAAAATAAAAATATTGTGCATGTTTGTTCATATGCTTGTCTATAGAGACACTGACACACACAGAATATAAAAAATGCAACTATATGTGTGGGAAAGAGAGAAGAATATTTGATAGATAAATAAACAGGTAAATATCCCAGGCTTTTTCTTAGGAAAATACTGGCTCATAGAAGGTCCTATCCGGATTATATTGAGAACATTCCATGTCTACACAGGAAAAAGAAGATAGCAACACTACCACCCATAAAGAAATGTTTTATGAAAGAGTCTCCCAAAAAAGAAACAAGACCACAATGGAACCAAAAATCTTTGGCCACCAAAAGATGTAGAAAATCTTTATGTACCAGTACAAGCATCTAGTTATTTGCATCCTGGTTTCCAGGTTTCTATCACCAAATAGGTTCAAGCTTCTTTAAGGCTGAAGGTTGGGTGTCCTTAGGGTAAGTGTGTCTTTCTTTGGCTCTAACCACTGAAAATCGAAGCCAGTAGAAACAGGAATGCAATGTAAACCTTCAAGAGATGTGTGTGCAGGTAAAGAAGGGAGAAAGTCTTCAGGTGGAAAAGATGTTGGGTTGATGTCAGGGCCAAATTATTTGGACATATGTTTGTGTGTGAGAGACAGAGAGGGGGAGGAGCGTGGGCAGAGAAAGAATCTGGTGCTATCTTGTATGTATTGAGGAAAAGCTGGAGTGAAGAAAATGGAGAGAGATGATGCCACTGCCAGTTCTTCGTCTGGAGATGGCGCCGCTTGTGCACATTACTATTAATTTACTATTAGCCCAGACTATAACCTTTTCAATGTAAAGAGTAGCTTTTAAGCATTTGTGCAACCCAATCAAGTAGCATATGTTCTCGGAACTCCATCTTACTCATTTCCACAAGTCTTAACACCTATTATAGAAGCATGCTGAAATTTGTAACCTTCTGCTGGAATACATTGGAGTAGAAATCCATAACATTTAGGGGGCTTTTTCCATTCTTCTTTTTAAGAGAATATGTATAATAGGAGAGCTGGGACTAGGTAAACCTCAAAATATAAAATGACATTCAGGTTTAAGAGTACTGCCAATGGCAAGGGAATATAGGAATTCAGCAATGTGTGTGTTTTTACACACAACTGCATTAATTTTTCTCTTGTGATTCCTACCAATCAAATTATTTAAACAAGAAGCATACAGTCAGCACTGAAGGTGAGGAGCAGATTGGATAAATAACTCTACAGGGCTATATCTGGTGCCCTCCAGATTTATCAGACTAAAGACTCCCATTTCTCAAGTGAAAGAGTGATGCATGTTGTAGTCCATGCATCTGTGGAGAATCAGATAGTGCAAAAATCTGGTTAGAAAAATCATGAAGAATGGAAATATTATCTATCATAGAACCTTATCCTTTAAGAAAGAACTCTGAGATGCTTAAATCAGAAAAGGACAATTTGTCACATTTGTAGAAATCTATTTATAGATATATTCACACTTCTAGATATCCTGAATCTAGGATCTGTTCCCTTGAAGCCCCATGTCCTAATGTTCTTGCAGAAGAGAAGGCCACACGTAGGCATGTTGCAGATCTTAATGTTCTAAGCACAAACTTCTGCTTCAGCCCACTGGAAACCTTTTTAAGTGTCTTGATTTTCATACTGTCCTATGGCAAGAGAAGATAATGAGGAAGGAGATAATATCCACTAGGGGCTGTTCCCCTCTATCAGAGACACAACAGCAGCTTTTGTTGTTTTCACAGAAAAGTAGGAAAAGAGAAGGGGAAGAGGAATAATGTTCTTTGTTGAGTAACTCTCATATACTCCTGTGTATAGGAGAGATGTTAACAATTGAAGGTCTTATGGAAAAGCAATGAAACTGGAGTTAGACGCAATGGCTTTCTATATTTTCACTGTAGACTATTGTGAGGGTCCCATCAACTATAGAGAGGTCCCTAAAGTGAGAAGCAATTTGGTTCTCCCTATTTTGCAAGTGCCAATCAAGTGTATTTGCTTCCACTTAGGATAATATAGCACTTTCCCCCCATATTGCATATATGCCCTACTGCAGCCCCTTGTTTCAACTTTCATTGCACAGTTTCACCATTGCTTGCTCTTAGCAAATGATGGAAGGATGGCTTCTGGACTATTTTTGAGATAGCTGTTTTCATGCATTGGGACTCAGCCAATGCAATGTAGGAAAGAACAAAGGAAAACAAAATTGTAAAGCACTAGATGCAGGCGTTCCATCATGCATTCCTTTAAAATACTGTACTGTACTTATCCTGTGCTAGCTAGTTGGGCTGGGCTTGGGGAATAAGGGTTTTGGGATGGAAAAGGCCTATCATATTGTTTTTTCTGAATTTTCAACACAAGTTTAAGAAAAACAAAGTGAGATCAACATGAGCTGATTGTTACTTAATTTCTAGCTAAGATGGCTAAGAAGGACTCACTCCTTCTCTTTGTCTGGTCTAGGTGAATTGTCCATGTTTGTCATTTTAGCAACTGTTAAGGTAAATAAACAATTTCTCATCCAATATATGTATATAGATATCTCCATGCTTGAAATTCTGGGAAGGGCACTAATAACAGGAGGAGGAGGATTGGGACAGAATGGAGGGAGACTCTAAAAACAGACGTTAAGATGCTGTCTTAAAATTTAGCTGGGAATAAACTAGGCCTTTCTAGGATTGCCCTCAAACTGATTTATTACGACAAGCAATTCTAGTTCATCAGCCTGCTTTCTAGATAACTTGGATTAGTGTATAAAATAATTGGAAAAGAAGAAAGGAGTAAACATATTGCATAGCTCATTTGGTTTGCTTTGTTGCTATGCAGGCAAATTGTTTGCCAGAGTCCACTTAGGGTGTAAAATAGACCCCTTCTTGTCTGAGGTGTGCAATGGCAGTTCTTATTTGCTGACTCATTCACCACTAAAGTTCCTGGGAACCAGGGTGGCAAGAGAGCTGCCTTCAGGCCATGACATCCATGAAAAAACACCGCCTGAG
>JANHZU010004179.1:640575-655623 GCA_032468055.1 Acrochordus granulatus | reverse complement strand
TGTTGTTCAGTCACGCAGTCATGTCTGACTCTTTGTGACCCCATGGACTGCATTAGACCAGGCCCCCTGTCTTGTACTGCCTCCTGGAGTCTTCCCAAGCCCACACGCATCACACTGACTATGCTATCTATCCATCTCATCCTCTGCTGTCCCCTTTTCCTCTTCCCTTCAAGAGACAACATTAAAGACACACTATGATAGCAACAGTCATTTGAGTTTGGTGGCAGATAAATTTTGACAAATAAATAATTAATAATACTGGTTGAGTCTGCCAAAGTGTAAAAACCAGAAATCTGAATCTCCCTTGACACTCAAAATGATAATAGAGGAAGTGAAGAAGAATTTAGCCAAACATTTCTTATTTTTGATGAAAGTATTGTGTGGTTACTTTGTTTGTATTCTTCATATTTATTAGTCTGTTATTAATGATACTATTTCTGCATAGAACATTCAGAATAGTCTGTTATTAACTATACTATTTCTGTACAGTCATTCAGAATTCTGCATATGAATGTCCTTTTTCCTGATTAATTCAATTACCCTGAATCTCCCTGAGGTTTTCAAAGCAAAAATTAAATTATTGCTTGCAAAAGATTGTCACACATTGAGTCAGCATTCATCTGTTATGTGAAATTGAGACTCTGGGTCAATAAGCATGTAAGTATATAGAGTAGATAAATTTGGGATAAGTTTGTATATTTATGATTACATGGTATATTATTAAAAGTGATTTTGAAAATTAAAAAAATTAAATTTATACTTTTAATATATTTATTTTAAAAATAAATTGTGAATATGTGTGTGTGTATAGATAGAGGAATCAGTCTTACAGCAAATGCCGTATTGGTTAGATCTCACTAATGTATTCCCTGCCCTCCTAACAAGTTGCTGCTTCTTCTGCTTGGATAAGATATTAAGTTTCTCTTGTTGGAAGGACAAAAGTCTTCATATGTTTGTATAAATGCTCCTAAAAGAGAACTTGAGCATGATTCATGAGGCAGATTTTTAACAGTAACAGATCTGTTTAAAGATATACATGCTAGAGATAGACAAAAGCTAACCCCTGACTTAAGTGTACCTAAGAAAGTACATGCATGTATGGGAACAAATGCTGAAGAAAGTTACCCTGATACTGACAATTTCATCAGTGAATAACAAGCTGAGTGATAGACAAAAAGGGGACTGTGCCCTGTGATCATTAAGTTGTGAGATCTGGAAGAGTCAGTGTCACTGAAGTCACATAAAACCTAGTTCATCTTCAAAAACACATTGCAATGATCTTAATAAGTTAACTAGGCATGGATTACTATAGCAAGGTAATAATTGGCATATTAATCTAATATGATACTGCACATTGCATTGCTAATGACAAAGATAGATCTAGATGTATCAATAAGCTATAAACTTACTCTATAGAAAGAGTGCATTCTTTTCCAGAATAGATGGAACACTACTCACCTAGATAGATAAACCATCCAGTGATAGCACTTCTTTCTTGTCCTGATAGTAAAATACTCTAATTTCTACTTGTTTTTGTGGAAAGAGTCTTTATTGTCTTCTTTCTGGTTTTCTTGATTAACAGACATCACTTAACTGTCTCTTTCCCAATGCTTATTCAGCCCATTTGTCTTGGTTCCTGCCTCTTCTATAATTTTCTAAGATCTTCCTGTTGAATACATTGTACTGTTTTCTACCAATTCTTCTTACAGCATTTAAATCAAGGGTTTCCAACCTTGATGTGTGGACTTCAGTCCCCAGAATTCCTCAGCCAGCTGTGCCAAGGTTGGAAACCCCTGCTTTCTTTTTATTTCTTTATACCTCTACATAGTTGAGTCTTGAAGGTTCAGGTAATATTTGGGCTAGTATGAAAAAACAACATTGCTTTAGTGCTAATAATATCCTATACGTTCTTAGAGAGTACTGCCTTAAAAGCTTGAGTAACTGCATTCACCCTGACCCCAAAAAATCTCTTCTAGAGCAGTTTTCAAATAAAAGCAATAAGACAGTCTAAGGTCCCAGAGATATTCATTCTTAAAAATAGAATGGTATAGAATGGTACAGAAAATAATGGTTAGATAGGAGAAAAGTGGTTCCAGATCAAGTTTTCACTTTGTATTATGATCACCTGGGACAAAAACAGATTTCAAAGTGTGAATGACACATTGAGGCAAAAGCTAACTATCTGTATTTAAATCTAGTATGTCTTATAAGCACAGCTCAGGTAATCAGATTATGACTAGCACCATGTAAATCCAGAATATTACGTTAAAGACAATATTTTCAAACATTTTGTATTGCTATGTTGAGACTATACAAACAGTTCAGAAGTACTGAAGATAGTATGGGGATATCTTTCATTCCTATCTGTATTTATAACATGTAATGATTATATATAGTCATTTGGGCCCAATAAAAAAGTTATATTTCTTAAATATTTTCTTTTCCTTCTTCAGATGTGCACGATATACACATCTCTGATTTCTCCGTCCAGTATTTACACTGGAAATGAGAGAAGCGAATGCATAAGTTCCTTAAGTATCCATATCTGCCAGTTTTCTATAACATCCATTTCTCTTATGAAACAAAAATGTATAGGGTGAAATTGTTTCCTTAGGCAGCTACATTTGACAAGATGGCAAGATTTAGCTTGTGGTCTTAAAATTTCATTAATATAGGTGATTTTGTCTAGTTCATGGTATAACTGAACAATAAGAACTGAAGCCCAAAGTATGTTTGTAACTCAAATATCTCAAAGGGACTTTCTTGAGTATTTTCTGTCCACACCATTAAAACATGGAATGTTTCCTTCAGTTGCATGATACAACAAATGTGCCTCCTGTGTAGTAACATTAATTTACAACAACACCAGAACCGATTTAATTGAACACAGCCCTAAGAGTCTTTAGAGACTAAGCCTTGTCTAAATGAATGGCTCATTCTTACAGTTATAAAGCAAATGCCAAATCCCACCAGGAGGAGGTAAATGCTTCTCTATTTTGTTGTTTGCTTTGTTTGTTCTAAACTATGCTGTCATTAAGGAAATGTTTACATCCTGTTGCTATTGCACATTCTTCCCCAATCTTTGAACATAAAATCTTAGGATCAAGTAAGGTTTGTTTTAATAAAAAGCTGTTTGCTTTCAAAGGGGATAGATTATTTGTTATTGCTCTAGTAATAAGTTTGGAAAACAGTTCATATTTGCCTTTTAAACAATACATGAATAGGTATGGTTCATGCTTAGAGACAAAAATATTTGGTTGTGCATTTTAATTGCATATATTTATTAACTAGAATTTAGCTTTCACTCAATTAAATTGAAGGTTTGTTATTGCCAAATGTGTAATCTATCAACTTGTGATACAGCCATACATTTTTAGGAGGGGCCATGAGCAAACATTTGATGAGCAAACAATCAGGAATTGGTGAGAGAATTTCCATGAAATGACACAGTGCAAATATTTTGCCGCAATGAAGCAATATAGTATTCCAGTGATAACAAATGTCATAAATACGTTTATGCAGAAAACTATTTCCTAATACATCTCAAAAATGTTAAAGAAGTAAATATTTTATTTATTTTTCATGTAGCATTTTAGCCTTATGCTGATTATATGATACACAGTTTGGAAATAGTGTACCACCCCATCCCACCCTACCACACCACACTTTGTCTTGTCTTGTCTTATCTATCTTTAGATTTTTCAGGGAGAGAAGGAGAAGCAAAAAAACCTTTCTCACAAAAAATCTTGCTAAATTTTATAAGTTATTTTTCCTGCCTTGTTTGAAAGTTTAAGGAGATTATGGGAATGAGGGGGGTAGATAGAATGTTTATATTTCTGTGTCTGTATCTGCTGAAGAAATTTGAAAAAAATTTTCTATTTTTTCAAACAACTATTTGATTTAGACCTCCCATCCATTTTGCCTGATAGTGACTCTCCTGTAACAATTGCACAATCCTTTTTATAACTGTAGGTGGTTGTTCATTTATAAATGTAAACAACATGTGTCTTGGATGTGTGATCCCTAAAAATAAACCAGCAGAAGTAAAAATAGATTTCTAGGACTTTTTCAGATGCTACTTAATCAGAACCAGCTGCAAGCTGTCTAGAAAATCTAAGTTAAATGAGACAGATGGCTTTCTTTTTTGCTTTAGATATAAGTGACATTAAATTCAATAATGTATTCTATCAGTCAAACTGTTTTGATAAACATTTTTATTTTAGAGTAGACACTTTTAATTAGGAAGCTAGTAAAATGTTAATTTATTTTAATGTTTGTTTTAGGGATACATTATGGAAGTATTTAACATAGAATGATAAGGAAGTATTTAACATAGGATGATATTCATAAAGATAAACTGTGGACTTAATTTTGAAAAAAAAAGAAAATGTGTAATTAAAGTTGATTTCAATAGAATTATAGATATTGGTATTAGTAAAATCTGATCCTGAATCTTTTCACAGTCAAGTGATATATTTGCTTTTGATGAATTCTCTGATACATGGGAGCTGATATCAATTATCCCAGTCAGCTGCATGAAAGAGTTTGAAGAAACTTCTCCCTAAAAGTGCACAACTTGACATAATTTTTGAACACAATCCTTCTTTGGTCAAAAAGGGAATAGCAACTGAGTTTGCCAGAGCAAAATTATTGTAAGTGTCTTATATTAAGAGTCTGTAGGATCAAAACTTATCTGGCAAACTAATTAGACAACTTCTTGGCAAAAGTGCCATGTTGCATATAAGTATCTACCTTCTGACTTTTCTTAATGTTGCATGCAACTGAAATTCTTCCCAAATATCTTATGAACCTCTTTTTGAATCCAGATCCTTGTACTAGTATTCTGAGACTTATGATGTCCAATTGTTCATTGGTCCTTGAATTCAAGTTCTAATTGAGAATGCTGTGGATACAAATTATGTTACCTGCTACACATTTACTAATCTCAGATTTTCAATCATTTTATTTCACTTTTATTTGTCTTAGACCAGTCATGCCAATTATTTAAAAGATGATAGATTGCAATTATCATTATAAAACAGGTTAGCAAATAATATTCATAAACTTTTTTCAAAATTGTTTTGACATCTGATTATAGATGTTTGTGGAAGTCATGAAGATCAGGCTTAGCTCTGTATGCAGCACTCTTAGCCCAGCCCAATGGAAGAACCCACTGTAGCTGTTGTTGATTTGGCTTCGTATATATAGTTTCTAGCTTAGGAGTCCTTGACTTACATCCTTTCATTTAATGACTGCTTATAGTTACAGTAGTCCTGAAAAAAGTGACTTGTGACCAATCTTTGCACTTATAACTACCACAGTCTCCCTTCAGTCACCTGATCTAATCCAGGCAACTGGCATGTATTTACAATGATTGCAGCATCTGAGAGTCACATGATCACCTTCTGCAACCTTCCCAGGGGACTTCCAACAAGTAAAGTCAATGGGAAGCTGGATTTACTTAACAACTATATGATTTAGTTAATGACCATAGCAAAAAAAAAAGGTTTAAAATAGGGAGCAAGTCAGTTAACAATTTCACCTCTAGGTGATGGAAGTTCTGGTCCCAATTGTGATTGTAACTCAAGGATTACCTGTAAAGCACACTTTTTGCATGCAGAAGATTTTGCTCTCTGATTTTTAATTAGAATAAAAATTCTACCTAATCTTCTGAAGAAATATTGGCAATCAGTACTGAGAGAACTGGAATAGCTGGGCAAATAGTCTGATTTAGGCTGTGGCAGGTTCTCATATTGCTTTTCATCATTTATCTGTTCAGAATTACCCCATTCAGATAGATGAATGATCGCTAACAAATATAGATAGCTAACAAACATAGTATATATTTTTCATTTTCTTTTCATAACAACTTTATTAGAGTTTTAAACAAGAAAGATGGCCCCCTAATATTTAGTTATTTAGTCAGAAACGAATATTTAAAGTAGAAAAAAAAGAGGTAAAGAGAAAAAAGAGACAATGCCAAAAGTGCAGGAGAAGAAAGTATAAAGAAGTAATTTCTGATTTTCTTTTACATCAGTTACAAGTATAAATGAAAATTAATCTCTTATTCTATGGTTACAACATAACTTTCACTTTTCTATAATCTATTTTTCTAATCATCAAAACCATATATCATAACTTGATTTTTTTCTGTTTTATGCAAAAAGCCCAAGGTGTTTCCAACTGATATAAAACAATTTAGTGTCTTTAATCAAAGCTGTCAATTTAGCTATCTTAACAAGTTCTACCATCTTCACCATTTATTCTTCCATTGTGTGGAACATCAGGTCATTCCACTGTTATGCATACTGTCTTACTGCACATAGTATATGTTTTTCATTTGTAGGTGATATGCAATCAAAATGTAACTTTTTATTTTTGATTAAAGTAGGGGACATGCTAGGGAACAGATGTATAATTTATTTGCACTATTTTCCCAGTCTAAATTCTATTATTATGAGTTTATATGATTCTGTAATAAGATGGATGGGAGTGAATATAATATATATATATTAGCTTTGAGACTAAGAGACAACTTTATTCGGAAAGTGTTTAATTGTAGAAATTATAGGACATTTTAAAAAATCTTCACATTTATTTAGTTAAAAATAAAATTGAAAAAATTTAAGGGAGCCAAGTATGATTTTCCAGTAATGATTTCTTATTAGGGTTAAGTTTACTTATTTATTAAATGTGTATGCCACCAAATTCAGAAATGACTCTTGGCAGCTCACAATAAAAGACATTAAAACCATTAAATATTATTCTTAAAAGTAGTTTAAAATCACTTAAATTAACTAGGCAGAATGGGGGAGCAGGGTAACTGAGGGGGAAGGTGCAGCTACCTTAATCCACCAGCCACCTCCATGGTCCTTTGGGGGCCCCAAATCAGCTGCCAGAGCCAGATCTTCAGGCCCTTTCAGAAGGCTGAAAGGGTGAGAGCAGACCTTACCTCAGGCAGCAAAACAGGATGGGAGCCATGGCAGAAAAGGCTCTTCTCCTGAACCCCGCCAGCCAAAATTCCTTGACTGATGAGGTCTACAGTACACCTCTTCTGCCAACACTGGTAGGGCTGGCTGACCCATAGGTGTAAGACGGTTCCTCAGATTACCAGGTTCTGTGCCACAAAAGTCTTTAAAGCTCAAAGCCAAGATCTTGAATTGCACTAAAAAACAAACTGGCAGGCAGTGTAGCTTGAGGAACAGAGGTGTTACATGGGCCATTCTGAGGGCCCTAAGAACTGTTGATGCAGTAGCATTCTGTACCAGCTGTAGCTTCTAAATGCTGTTCCTGAAACTCGGCTCACAGGATCAATTGAGGTTGTTGCTACTGTACCATCCACCCTGCTGTGTAGCATCCTTCCTGTATGAGCTACTGCAGGCCATCTCAGGGCTGGTGGTGGAATTCCTCAGGCTTATGGTCCTGGGGGACTTCCATATGTCTTCCCTAGATTTGGTCTTGGAGGGAGTTCAGCCATGGGCCTATCCCAAATCATCCAAGGTCTGACTTGGACAGTGGTTACATGCCAGATATGATTTTCTTGTGGCAGCAATGGCAACATGATCTGGTGGAGGAACTTTCAGGATACCCCTGTCATGATCATGCCCTCATATGCCATCCCCCTCCACAGGTAGGCTGGACCTATTTGAGTGGTCTGCCCATCCATGACTGATGGACCCTGAAGAGTTCTAGAGAGAGCTGGGGGATATCCTGGGGGCATTGCTGCACAGTCCTGCCAAAGCTTTGGATTTGTCCTGGAATCAAGGAACAGCCAAGACCTTGGACAGGATTACACCTATGCAGCTTCTCTTGACTCTTCACACTTGACACCCCCCCAGTTCATGGAAGAGTTGTGGGTTTTGAAAAGGGTAAATAGACGCCTGGAGCACTATTGGCAGAAAATGTGGGATGAGTTTGACTGGACATAAGATAGAGCCTACCTTGTGCCAATAAAAGTGGTGAAACATCAGTTTTTCTCCACTCTTATTATGTCCACAGGATGTCACCCAACAGCCTTGTTTTGGGTCATCCAATCCCTTCTTGGACAGGAGGAATTCAGTTATTATCTGCAGGGCCATGCAGAGGAATTTTCAGAACACCTGACAGACAAATTTTCGGAACATCTGATACCTGGATTCGATCTGAGTTGGAATCTACCAGAAATGCCTAGGGAGAGCCTTGCCTGGTTATCTGGGAACAATCCAATCCTGTTGGCTGTGCTGAAATGGACAGGGTCCTCAACACTGTCAGTGTGACCACCTGCCTATTAAATCCTTATCCTCTTGGCTGGTGGGTCCAGGCAGTGATTCATTCCTCACTGCAAGAGGGAATGTTTCTGGGTCCTTTTAAGAAGGATGTGGTCCACCTCTCCTTAAAAATTACCACTGGACTCTACTCATTTTAAAAATTTTGCCAAAGTTTCAGCAAAGTTAAATAACCACATATTTGTATACTGTACAGCAAAAACTAATAATGAATGCCAATCATTAATTTATACTGGTGCAATAATTCATCATGTATACATACAGTACTCACAATCATGAGTTAACAAAAATATGTCTTTTCCAAGATAATTCTTGACAATATAATATCATGTTTTCAAAGAAATTTTTAAGCATATAGTTTCCATATATATATCATTTTTGTTAGACAGGAAGATCGCACCAAAATAGTGCAGATCTGATGTAAGATGAAATAATTCAGCCACATATGAGCATCCATCTCCTGGGATGTCTAGCATGATTTGCCACGTCTTAATTAGTGCTGGGAGGTTCATTTTCATATGATGAGAAAAGAGGAGGATGAAAAAGCTGGCTTAAAACTCAATATTAAAAAAATAAGATCATGGCTATTGGCTGCATCACTTCCTGGCAAAAGAAGAGGAAGAAATTGATGTGGTGACAGATTTTACTTCAAGATCACTGCAGATGGTGACTGCAGCAATGAAATTAAAGGATGTTGGCTCCTTGGGAGGAAAGCTGTAGCAAACCAAGATAGGAGAGACATCAACTTGATAAAAGTCCTGTAGTCAAAGCTATGGTTTTCCCAGTAGTAATGTATGGTTGTGAGAGCTGGACCATAAGGAAAAATGGATGCTTTCAAATTATGGTGCTGGAGAAGACTCTTGAGAGCCCCTTGGACTGCAAGGATATCAAATCAGTCAATCCTACCAGAAATCAACTCTGATTGTTCATTGGAAGGCCAAATACTGAAGTTGAAGCTCAAATACTTTGGACACCTAATGCAAAAAGAGGACCCATTGTAAAAACTGTGATGCTAGGAAAGGCTGAAGGCAAAAAGAGAAGGGGACTGCAGAGGATGAGATGGTTAGATAGCATTATCAGTGTGATTGGTGTGTATTTCGGCAGATTCTGGGAACTGTGCAGGACAGGGAGGCCTGTCATGCTGTGATCCATGGGGTATCAAAGAGTCAGGCTGCATGGCTGAACAACAAAGATTTTCAGCTCTTCAAATTAAGTCAGACCATGAAATAGTCTCTCTTATCAGTTAACAGTTCCTGAACTTCTTCACCAAATGTTATCTCTGCCTCCTTTTGCATAGAGGACCATTCATCCATGCTAAATTGGATCCTGGCAAATGGATTTTTGTCATTTTAGCCTTCAGTTTCAGTCCTTGAAATTTCCAGATTCGTGAAGCAACCTAAATCAGAAATGTATGTAATCTGTTAAGAGTAGCTGCTGGTGATTCCAACTTTCTAGTATCATTTTTCACATACATTGATTGATCTGTTCGAACTCCTAAATATTGGAATTTAGCAGCAATTATTCCAAGTCATAAAATAGATGAAAAGATTGTAACACTTACCTGCTGTCTATTCAGTCTTCTAAGTAAGATTAGTTATTGTTATATAGAAGAGAGTTATACCAAAAGCTTCTAAACTGTAAAGACTTCAGTTCATTCTGGTACTAGAGCAGGCTTGTTTCTGAGCTGGTAATTCAGCAAATAGGTTTAGACATTATGTATCAACATTTTTGTAAGAAACATTGCGATAGTGGTCTTGTTATACTATATTTATGGATTTAAATATGTCTTTGATTCAATTTCTATAGGTAAAACTTTATTTACAAATCTTATGTTTTCATTTATAAATTTTATGAAAAAAATAGTTTAAAAGTTGGGGGCAACAAGAAACTTTGTAAATGAAGTAATTAGTTGAACATTTAACTTAAATTAATTAAGTACTGCAATAGCAAGACTGTGTTATTTGTAAAAAGATTCAGACTGACAAATTGAAGTGTTTAAATCAGACCTTGGCATTTTATGGCCCATGGGCCACATTTGGCCCTTTGGTGTCCCTGTCTGACCTATGTGAGGATTCTGGCAGGGAGAGGCCAGTTGGCCAAGGTAATTTGAGTGGGATGGGGCTTCTGCAGAGCACCTACAGGGAGAAGTACACCAGTGGGAAGCTTCTGGTCTGGAGTGCCAAGTTGGGTGTTGTGAGTGTGGAAAAGTATGGGTAGTGGCGTTGGAAGCCCAATGGCAGACATTCATGTGGCATTGTGGCATTCCCCAGTTAGGTCTTAGCCCCACCTGGTCACTCCCAAAGGCATTGGTGGAGGGATGTCTGGTGCAGTCAGCTGGAGGGATGGGAGGACCTCTCATTGGTAGGCTTGCCCTGCTCTTGCTGTCCATGAAGCAGATGCCCCCAAAGCAGGTGTTCTTTTTAGCCTCAGAGTTTGCCTGCCTGTCTGCCTCCCTCCCTCAGAGTTAAGTTCAGTTAATTGGTTCAGCCCTTTACAATAGTTTCAGTTTCTTATTGGCCCCTTGGGAAAATTAGTTTCCCACCCCTGGTTTAATTATTCAGGCAGAAATTTTCAGGCCATAAGCAGTTGTAACTCCCAGGTTGAATATATTATATAGTTGCATAAAGAAGATCTTAGCAATATTTTTTTATACACATAAGAGAAGCATACAATTGGATGGACATAAATTAAAACAAACAAACAAATGTATGTAGTAGGCTAACTCCTGTATGATATGCAACTCATTACTATGAATATTTTTAGATACACTTTAAACTTATTGTTTAAGAAGCATATGTATCAAACAAAATATTCCAAATGCAAGGAAATAAGTCTACAAATATTATATTTAACTTTTATTTGAAGTTTATGTTTGTACTTCTGTTCATTTAAATCAATGAGTTGGAATATAAATTATATGCTATGCTTATTGATGTTTTTTCCCCAGAGGCATTATGTCCTCTGGAGTATAAGTGGATGGTTAGTCCTTTAGCAATAATTGTGAATTATGAGATGCCAACATTTACTTAGCAAAACTGATAAAGTGTACAGAATAGGTTCAGTTGCCATGGACCACTGAAGTATCTCAGTTTGTTCCTAAATATAGATCTTCTTCTTTTGGCTGCTCCCATCAGGGGTTGCTACAGCAAATCTTCTGTTTCCATCTTCCTCGGTTTTCAGCATCCACTTTGGTAACACCAAACTCCTGCATAAGGTAACACCTCTCTCACAGCATCCATGTACCTCCTCCTAGGCCTTCCTCTTCTCCTTCTGCCTGATAGCTCCATCCTCAACAGTCTCTTCCCAACATACTCTTCATCCTTCCACAACACATGCCCAAGCCACCTAAGTCTTTCTTCTCTCACTTTATCACCAATTTTATCGATTACAGCATATCCATCTCCACTCTATTTATCTGTCTGTCCAATCGATACAAGATCTTTCCTCCTTCCTTTGAGTTCAGCTTCTCATACATCTCATCATTTTCCTTTGCTACTTCTCTCTTCACTCTGTTTCTCATTTCCTTATACTCTTGTCTGCTTTCCTCGTTTGTCTTGCTATCCCAATTTTTCTTTGCCTTTCTCTTTCCTCTTATACTTTCCTAAACCTCTTACTTCCCCCACCAAGTCTCTTTGTCTCCCTTACTCTTTCCAGATGTCATACCAAGAACCTTCCAAGCTCATCATCACTTTGGCAGTAGTTGTCTAGTCATCCCACAACTCCTTATTGATGCTCAGGATAGGACTCACCTTCTTCCTAAATTTCGCACCAAATTCTTCCTCTTTCAATTTCCACCATCTGATTTTGGTATAGTCCTCACTCTCTTCCTTCTCCTCACTTCTAAGATCATCTTGCGGATTACCATTCTGTGTTGTCTAACTACACACTCTCCTGCCACCACCTTACAGTCTCTGATCTGTTTCAGACTGCATCTCCTGCATAGAATGTAGTCCACCTGTGCACCTTCCTCCACTTTTATATGTCACCCTGTGCTCATCCTTCTTTTTAAAGTATGTGTTTGCCACTGTGAAATCCACCACCATCTGCCCTTCTGCATTTCTTTCCCTGATATACCTACCCATCACCTCCTCATCACCGGTGTTCCCTTCACCAACATGTCGACTGAAGTCTACTCCAATCACTAGTCTCTCTGTGATGCATACCACCACTTCATCCAACTTACTCCAAAATTCTTCCTTCTCATCAATCTCACACCCAACTTGCGGGGCATATGTACTGATGACATTTATCACTACCTCTTCAGTTTCCAGTTTCACATTCATGATTCTATCAGTCACTCTCTTCACTTCTAATACATTCTTGCTAGGCTCTTTTTTTGAGATTATTCCTGTCCATTTCTCTTTCTATCCATGCAGCTTGAATTGACTCCAATGTTCCTCGCCTTACTGCCCTTCCACTTAGTCTCTTGGACACACAGTATATTTACCTTTCTCCACTCCATCATATCAGCCAGTTCTCTTTCTTTACCTGTCATGGTACCAACATTTAAGGTTCCCACTCTCACTGCCACACTTCTGCCCTTTATCCTCTCCTGCTTTCTCCGGGCAAGCCTACCCCCTCTCCTTCTCCTCCTTTGTCCAGTAGCGCACTTTCCAACAGTACCTTGTTGTTTAACAGTACCATTGGCAGTCATTGATAACCTGGGCCTCGACTGATCCAGTATGGAAATCTGTTTGTTTATTCACATATTAAGTTGGCATAGGTTTTATGCTGGATGCCTTTCCTGACGCAACCCTTCCCATTTATCCGGGCTTGGGACCGTCACCAGGGCTACACTGGTTAACCTCAGTGGCTGGGTTATGTTCCTAGGTATAGGTAACTATATAGATAACTAAATATAGAGAACTATATTTAATACAATCCTATCTGTAGTTTTGGAAAGTAGATTTAATACAATATTATGCAAGATATATTTGCTGTATGGCTTATGAGAGGTGGAATCACTGACAGATGTCATGCATTTTTCACAGTTACACACCTTATTTGCAAATATATTCCTAGTCACTTATTTATATAAACATTCTTGTGGACTGGTTATCTAGAATATAAGATGTCTAAATTTTGTTTGAAAGTTATTAAACTGTGTAAAAGTTATTGTTAATTTAAATTAGATACTTAGATGGATACAGTTAGGAGATAATCTGTTTCAAAAACCTGTTGATATTTGTTTATTTTATATTTGTTTATTTTTAATTTGCTATTATTTCATCTTTGTATGCATAAACTTTATCAGCCTATGTCAAAAAAATATTTTCTGTTTCTTCCTGGATATAACAAGATTTGATTTTAAGTCAGCCTGTCACTGAGATGTTGCAGTGAAGGAATCAATCTGTTTTTATTTTTTCTTGTTGTTGTTCTTTTATAGTTGTCCCCATTGTAACTAGATGAGAGGGATACAATACTCACACATTCCCTTGCAACTGGGAGAAAATGATGTGGATTATAATTACAGCTAATATTTGCATTATAACAAAGTACAAATTAACAAGGAAGCAGTAGCATCCTATCCAAGTAACAGAAAAGGACCCCCTCTATTGGAAGACAATCATCCAAAGTAGGAGGAAAATTGGGCAGGAAATTAGCTTAGAATGGTTATGAAAACATAAAAGGGCAAGGTCTGCCATTCCCTGATGCCTTGAGCTTATCTAATCTTTCTTAGGCTAGAGCAACAAGTCTAAGGAAATTCTTGTGGAATAGATATATTGCAATAAAGTGGTTAAAGCCGAACTCTACAGACGTGAGTGTGGTTGTTCATGCCTGACACTCTCTCCGTATTCTTTCTCCTATTTTTAAAAGCATTTCCTACAAAGCTTTCTTTTTTAAGAAATTAATTTATTACTTCAACATTTTTGATAATCACTGAAATTGTTGAACATAATCTTTGATTCTGACACAGTGTGAACACTATTTTAGTGTTTAAGTAATGACTTATTTTAAACACTATTTTAGTGTTAAAATAGTGAACACTATTTTAAGTATTTAAGTAATGACCAAGGGGCTTTAAATACTTGTCTTAATCCTTCGTATAATACTGTTCTGTTTTTTTTATTGTACCATAATAACTCATTTTTAAGTCTCAGAGCGGTATTCTAGTCAGAAATATTCTTTGTATCTTCATCCAGAATAAATTAAAATAATGCTGTTAGATACATTTTATTGGAATTTCCATATCTTTAAAAATAGAAACATGAGCAATTCAAAGGTAAATGAAGCACAAATAACTTTGAGAGAAACATACAGAAATGTGTCTGACTGCTCAGAGAGATAAAATTAAAAAATAAATTTCTAAGAATAGAGATGTTCCTAAAGGCATCTTCAAATTTTCAGTTTGCTTTCTCTTATCTTTCACTGGGAAAAGTAGCAATAGGTTTTGCAAATTAGGTTGATGTAAAAAAAATGCTTTCCAACCAATCCTTGCATTTACAATATCACCATTTGGCTACTATGCTATAATTATGCTTTTATTACCATCACAACATCCTACAGTCATGTAATCACCATTTTTCACTTGACTTGCAACAAGAGTCAACAGAAAAGGAGGAAGGAAATTCGTAAGTTGTAATCACATTATGTTACACTTAGCTACTACAGCACTGCAATAAATGACCAAAGAGGAAGTGAGATCATAAAACCTTTGTGGTCATGTGATTTTCCACTAGGGATTGTGGTGCTTAGCAATATAATTGTCAGTCCCAAATATGATCTCTAAGCGATGACAACCTGTATTTACTTCTTGATGTTATTTTTAATATTCATTCATATT
>JANHZU010004179.1:571695-585120 GCA_032468055.1 Acrochordus granulatus | reverse complement strand
GAACTGCTTTTCCCACTCTTTTATTGACTATGATGTCTACTCCATTTCTTCTCAGGGATTCTTGTCCACAGTAGTAGCTATAGTGGTCATCTGAATTAAATTCACCCATTCCTGTCCATTTTCGTTCACTTACTGCATTTTAGTTCATTTATGTCCATGTTCAATCTTGCCAGCTCATGTTTGACCACATTCAGCTTACTTTGATTCATAGATCTTATATTTAGGTTCCTATGAAATATTTTTCTTTACAACATTGGATTTACCTTTCACCTCCAGACACATCCAAAGCTGAACATTCTTTTGGCTTGGCCTAGCAATTTCATTCTTTCTGGAGCTACTTGTAATTCCTCCTGACCTGAGGGGCTCATCTTTTGGCATCCTATCTTTTAGCCTTTTGTTGCTGTCCAAAGGATTTTCTTGGCAAGGATACTGGAGTGGGTTACCATTTCTTTCTCCAAGTACTGTAGACTATTTTTCACCAGATGTCCAGGAACCCTAACAAAATCTAGTGCTGTCCTTGTTAACCCAGGCGACAACTAAGCCAGTATGGGTTTCAATAAATTGTGTGTCATCATATTTTTTGGAAGGAAGACACTCTTTGTCTGACTCCTCTGATGAGATTTGTCCAGTATGTTTGAATGTCCTGTAATTATTTATTGACTACAGTCTTGATCCAGCTCTCTCCTGTGCTACTTTAATTAACCAGAAAGCAAAAGGATCAAGTTCTCAATTGGTAGTGCTTATATCACAGAGGATGCTGTCCATAGGCACAAAAATCTCCCAAGTAACACTGGAAGATATTGCTTGTATCATCTCCATGGTTCCTGCCTTTCTAGCTTCCAACTCAGAGCAAATAACAAATGAATTTTACTCATAAAATGACTGGACAAATTATTACCTCATGCACTTGATGGATCTTCCTGCCAGTCATTCCATAGTAAAGTCTGGACTACTCTAATTAGGATAGCTGGCATTCTGCAGATGTGATAAGGATTGAGAATTGATAATGTTGCAACAGGCAATTGTAAAGAGCTGGATGAATGAGATAATTAGTGTCTGAAATTGATAGAAATATTAAATATTTATTTTGAATGGAATTTAAATCTCCAGTGTCATAATTCAATCTCATTCTTCTTCTTTGGCAACCTATTTGAATACTGTATTGTAACTCCTCTCAGTCCCCTACTCCCAGAGTTAAAAATTTCCAATGCTTCAATCTCTGGCTATAGTAATTAATTTCTACTCTTATAAGCCTCATTGTCCTGAACATAGCCCAAGTTGTTTGAAATCTTTTTAACAGGTCTTATATCATATTTCAGTTGGGGACTGAATCCAATAGTCTTTGGATTTCGGCGGCATAGAAATTTAATGAATAAATAAATAAAAATAAATATAATAATTAATTCCAAAAATTTAGAATTGTATTTTTTGATGCAACCTTTAAATTAAATGGAACTTTTCACAAAACACCAGAGAATCTTTGGTGACATACAGTCATGTGAAAAAAAAGTGTCCCCTCTTTGAGTTGTATGGTTTTATGTTTTGAATTTTGATCCTGGGAACAAGCATAGGAAACATATAGCCTCTTTTGGGGTTATTTTTCTAGCTGAGTCTTCCTTGTTATATTCTGTGTTATATGTACTTTCCTTTTCACATATTTGCATTGTATTATATTCTCTTTGCGGTTTGAATATCTTTTTCAACTTTTCATATCAGAAACACTTTGCACTATGCCACTGTAGACAATCTCAAGGGAGCACAATTTTGTTCAGCTCTAGTAACTTTTATTGAGGCTTATTATGTGGCAGGATAGATGTAAGAAAATCCATCACTGACTTTAAACATAATAATCCTTTGTCACCTACACTGTAATTAATGCTAAAAATAGAAAAATGCCTATGATAAGTTTAAATAACTTATCATCCAAATAACAAAGATTGATCTAGAGGGTTGGCAGAGTCGGCTTTTCACTGAGCTGTCAATTTGCTGATTGCTGTTTCTGTGTGAGTTTGATGAAATATACATGCCTTTGCTCTTTTCTTTCTAAGCATTATTGATTTCTTATATAAATATTTAGGCTGGAGAAATGGAATGTAGCTTGCTGAAGCATAAAGTGGATAGAAGAATTGGGATTATGGTTTGTTTTTCTTTTGGTCTGGAACAATTATTTATAAGTGAGGATATTTTTTGTAACTTAAGAATTTGCAATTCTGGAATAAATTGTAGAACAAAAGTCAGAGGTTGTATAGTGTCATTGAAATAAGTATGGTTAACTGGGAAAATAAATTGTACATTCAGGTTTACAATTGTGGTTTCAAAAAAAAAATAATACTAATGGCTATACAAGCAATCAATCATATTTTATATCAGTTCCTAGGAAGTAGTGAAACATTTAACATCTTTTACAATCCATATCCATATTCCCAATATCAGGTATCAAATTTAAAAAAACAGATATACAAAAATACATAATAAGCTTGTAGAGTTACTGCAAATTTATGTTTTAAAATTAATAAAATACTATAGCTGTGTCAGTCCTTTTTGTGATCCATTTTTATTTCTTTGAAATAAGGGAGAGACAAAAGTGAACAGAGAAATACAGGGATACTGTTTTAAAAAACCCAAACTTCACATTGTTCTGATATCCAAATACGTGTTCTCCTGATACACATATTAGGAAATAATAAGGCAAATCTGTAGTTCATTTTTTTATTTTAAAATCTCATTCATATGCTTGTGTGTATTGCCCTCTTCTGGATGAAATGCAAATTAATCCATTTTGCACCATGGATATTCTGATTAGCATGTTACCACCCTTCCCATTAAAAATCTGCATACGGATTTTTTAATTCATATATGTTAGCCGCTGAGAGTCTTTGGATTTCGGCGGCATATAAATTTAAGAAATAAATAAATAAAATACAGATAGGTATACAGACATTAAATCAATATCTTTAAAAAGAGAGAGGTATTACAAAAGTTATATTGTAACATTATGTGCATATTTTATATGGCGTAAAATTATATTCTGAGGACTTGCTATAAAACACAGCATGAGAACCATATATAGCCAATCTACTAATTAAGCAATAATTAGTAATCTCAATTGTATAACAAGAGGATGATGCTAACAGCCACATCGACAGAACATGCCCATTTCCAATGTAAAGAATTATTACCTTATCAAATAATTTACCAATAAAAAAGCTAAATGTTTCATAGTTTCCTGTGCTTTCTATAAATAGGACAGATTAAAGAAAGCTTTTTTGATTGTGGCCCTTTTTATTCGAAGGCATAAAGGTGGCAAATTAGTTTGGTAGGAATGACAGTATAGATGGATAGAGGAAAAAAATTAGATTGCATTTGTTCTGTTTTTACACTCTGGTCCTGATGTTTTTAACTAGTCAGAAATAATTCCTGAAAATCCATAAAATATAAGGAATTAGATTGGCTAATGGTCCAAGACAGATCCACCTATGCACAGATCCCTGCAAGGGATGGAGGACAAATTATAATACATGATATTATAATTTTACATGCTTAACTCATGACATGGCAAACGTGAAAATTATGTGACTTACAAACTTGTATCAGATATTTGTTACAGACACCAATCATTTACATTCCTGTGAACCTAATTAAGGATTTGGCAAGCATGTTTTGTGAATGCTCACAGCTTAAGAGATTTTACAAGTACTATATGTTTTTGTAGCATCCCTCATAAGACCTGTAATAGCTCTGCCTCTTGGAACTCTATAGTTACCCTTAGCATTTAAATAACAAAATTTTTTATCTGATATTTTTGCAAATCAGTGCAAAAAACAATTGCTTTCTCAATTTCCTTAGTTTCTTTGTTTCTGATATTTACCAATTAATTGATTACAAATGGATATTTAACTAATCTTTGATCAAGCGGATTGCAAGCAAAAATGTAAGGCTCTCACAGAATATCATAAAAACTGCCTGCTACTATGAGAAAGTACTTGATTTATGATAGGAAGAATCAAATGACATGCGATATGTGGATTACTTAAAATCAACAGCAATTTTTTAATCCATAGCACATTAACTTTAGGTTGCTTTTTTTTTGAAAAAGTAGAAAAGATTGGAGTTTTTTTTTTAAATATCTAAGACAATAAATACTATCAGAATTTATTTTGGAAAGGTCAAAGGCTCTATTGCTGACAATTACCAGTCATATAGCCTCATCAAGAGGCTATCAAAATACAACAACCATTATTTAGGAAAGTGGAAGCAAAGGCTTCATTTCACATATACATACAATTTCAGTCTGTTTCTCTGTTTGTTTTTGTGTATTAGTGGAAGTGAAATCAGAAGTTCCTCTTGGATTAGAACCAGTTGCACCATTAGACTTGAGAACAGATCTCAGAATGATGGTACCCATGGTGGACCCCTTGATGCGGGAAAAGCAGTTACAGCAGGAATTACTCCTGATCCAACAGCAGCAGCAGGTTCAGAAACAGCTTTTGATAGCAGAATTTCAGAAACAGCACGAGAACTTGACACGACAGCACCAAGCACAGATCCAAGAGCACATAAAGGTAGTGGATTTTTTTTTATTTTCAGTGTGCAGAGGGGGAATAGGTTGGTTACTGTGCAATTTGAGTAGCAACAACTGAGTTACTTCTTGTATATATCAGCAAAGTGTGTGATGGAAGTTTATATAGGTCTCTCACTCTGCAATATCTGTCTGTCTCTCTCACTTTTGTGTAAGAATGCAGACATACATATGAGAGTAGCTATTTTAAATTATAACAAAACATGCTATTATGAATTAGAATATTGAGTAAAGTCAGCAAATTTGAGAGCAGATTTGAAAGGTACTGATCTGCTTTAAAAGTACTATATACTGTTATGTGTCTCACCACAAGGCTTACAAATGAATCAGAGGGCCGGTTTAATATAAGGATCTATACTTTGCACAGTACTTTCCAAATTCCAGTGCAGTTTATAAAGAGCTTAGATTTTAAATTAAACGTTTGAGATCCTATTTTTCTAATCATCAGAATTATCCAACTTCCAGATTGCCTTTATTTGTAATCTTTGGGAAGTGCACACTATTTGAAAATGGTGTTATATTTGGAACCAATGTGATCATTAAAATGAATATAATAAATGTAACCTTGTTTGGTGCTAAATCTATTAATGAAAATACAAATTAATCATTGGCTCTAATTTATGCCTTCTCTTATTATTTATTTTTAACCATATGCCATCTATTTGCTTCTCATAATAGATCAGGATTAAGTGTGGATTTGAAAAATTATCCTTAGTTTATCAAGTAATGAACAAACTAAATACTTGGTAATGATAGCAAATGAGAAAAAAACAGCACAAAAAAGTTACTCATTGAAAAAGTCTGGTTGTTTGAAGATTAACCTACAAGAAAAGCCACATCATAGATTAAATAATTATTTATTTTTGAGATCCAAACATTTTATTGGAAGAACAGAAACTGGATATCACAGAAGAAAAATAAAATTTGGGCTGAGAGTTATGTATATTTACTTTTAATTAAGGCTGCTATAACTTACATAAAAACAGCATTCTAACATCTGTTAGACACGAGCATGAACAAGAATACTATTTAGCCATATATTTTACTGAAGTAAATGGAATAAGTTGATTGTTATCAGGGAATTATAACAATCTAGATGACCATTAGATGGTATCAAACAAATACAGGAATAAAATAATTCTTTGCTGCTATTTAATAGTACAGGTAGTCCTTGACATATGATCATTGATGAGCAGTATAATTGCTAAGTGAGTCAAACCCAATTTTACCTTTTTTGCCATGGTTATTAAGCAAATAATTGCACTTGTTAAGTGAATCACATGGTCATTAAATTAATTAGCTTCTTACATTGACTTTGCTTGTCAGAAATTGGTTGGAAAGGTCACTAAAGGTGATCATATAATCTTGGGATGCTGCAGCCACTGTAAATACATGCATTTTCCAAGCATCCGGATTTTGATCATGTGACTATGGGGGCATTGTAGTGGTCATGAGTGCAAAGACAAGTGCCATTGTAATGGCAAAAACAGTCACTAAATCAATTATTATAAATTGAGCACTAGCTGTAATCAATATTGTTTTAGTTAAAAATATCTTTCACGTATTTCATTTTTTGAAGTCCTTACTATATTATGCTAGCATAAAAACTGCACTTTCTCATGACTTTGTCTTTTTTTTGCAAGTTACAACAGGAACTCTTAGCCATTAAACAACAACAAGAACTTCTTGAAAAACAACAAAAACTTGAACAACAGAGGCACGAACAAGAATTGGAGAGACATCGTAGAGAGCAGCTTCCACCAATCAAAAGCAAAGAAAGAAGCCGAGAAAGTAAGATCTGTTCAATTTGGCTGGAAAATGACATCTAATTTTTATACAACTCTACCATCATCCATCATTATCCCTTTTTATAAAAATATGGCCTGACAAGAAAATTCTATTAAGAATGAATATATACTTCCCTTAAAATACAGAATTATCCTCTTTAAGTTGCATTTTATTACATTTGCATTACAGTGTGTGCATAAATATGTATGTGTACTTAGACATAGATGCATGTGGACATGAAATGTTTCTTCTGTTGTTTCAGTTCCATAACAGACCTCTATTTCTGTGGTTTTAAGGCAAATGCATTCTAAAAGAAAGACATTACAGGAACATGATACTCACTAGGGGGAGATAGATACATGTAAGTCTGCTCACAAAGGAATGAAAGTAAAGAGCAAGTTTTTCAGTTTTTCAAAATGCTCCTTATAGGAGGGAACAAATTGTAACATCAAATGCCTTCATTATCCCTCTGGAAATCCTCATTGGTAAATGTATTGTGTGCCAATGTTAAGCAAAATTGACAACTTTATACAATAAAGTTTTATTTTAGCAGGGAATTATATAAATGGCACAGTAGCATAAGTGTTGGATTTTTAAAAAAGATGTGTGCTCCCTCATTTATAACAATGAAACACATATTTCAGTGTATGCCCTTTTTTTGTTAATAGTAAGCTTATAATCACATATACCATCCTTTCATTTTTGTGATTATAGCAGTGTTGGTTAGTTTAATGCATGCCTATTGCTCTATAAAGAAATATTTCTATAAAGAAATAGGTCTTTAAAGTAATGATATATGATACCCCTCTTTGGTCTCTATTAGGAATTTATTTTATAATCAGGACATTATGTATAATATTTCCACAAAATATTAATTATGAACATTATGCAGTTGCAACCTGAAACTGATTAAAATCATGTTTCTATAAGCATTACAGAGAAATTATGAGAAAATATCATGGAATTTGATTCTAAAGCACTCAGTCATCTTACTATAGAATTTAAAGCAACAAGGGCAAACATTTATCATGTAAATAACATGCTTTTAAAAATAAGTTTTTAGCTTCTCAAGGTGCCTCCACTGATGCCATTTAGTGGAGGGAACTAAAATTTTCTGTGTATTTCACATGATGAGAGTTGTGTATGGAAATGAATGCAGTTTGCCTCACAGTTGGAAATGAATGGTGATAAGGCCAAATTCAGCCAAAATAATAATTCAACTTATTCAAATAATGTTCAAGAGATAAGTTATGGTTAAAAAAAGGCAGTAGCAGCATGAAGTAAACTTCAGTTGAAAATTCAGTTGCCTCCTTTAATGCTAGGAAGCATTTGCACCCTCCATTGGTTGAAGAGTTTCTAAAGCATTTATTTTCCTACTTAATGCATAGTTTTGTATTTCAAATAAAAAAATCAAGATCGAACTCAAATCTAATGTTGCTTATTTGTTAGACTTATATCATGAGTTCTTCATAAAATTCAGGAGGAAAAACAGTACTTCTTCCCTCAGTTTTCTCCCAATAATAACTATGTAAGTGATGTCTAAGTCTGAGTAACTGACCTAAAATCAGCCTTTGAGCTGATGATTGAAACTAGACTGAACTTGAGATTTCTTAGTCCATCTCCCTTAACTATTGCACCACATATTGGTTTTATTTCAATTTACTATATTGCTTGATTTCAGAGAATTTAAAAGATATCTGATACAGTTTTCACCTATTTTCCTCCTCTTGCCATTATTTTATTCCTTTTGCTTTGGGTATAAACCATAATCATTATTCATATTAAATAAATATTTTAGATACCTGTTTGGATCACAATCAAAACTAGAAAGCTAAATAATGTGCATGGGCATATTTGAAGAAAATTATAGAAAATACTGTATATTTTAGAAGCAGCGGCCAGTATTGAAGTGAAGCAGAAACTTCAAGAGTTCCTACTGAGTAAATCAGCAACAAAAGACTCACTGTCTAATGGAAAGAATCATTCTGCTAGCCGGCACCCCAAGCTCTGGTACACGTATGTTCATTCTTTTGTATCTTAAGCATCCCCTTAGTATCTAGTAAAAAGATTACTCTCCATTAGAATTTAGTGAATTTGTAACTATATGCTATTCAGTATAGAAGAAGGAAAAGTTGCTCCTACTCCCTGACAATTCCTTTCCATGCCACTTAAGCTAAATTATTTGAATTAAGATGAAGAATACAGTATTTGTTGATGTAAAAGTCAACAGCTTGCCACATTGGTTTCTATTAATTCTTTTTGAATGAAGTTAAAAAACTATGTTCTGTGACTACAGTGAAGGTAAAAGTTACCTTGCCAGTCGTAACCGACTCTAGGATGCGGTGCTCATCTCCATTTCCAAGTTGATGAGCCAGCATTCTTCTGAGTATGCTTCCATGATCATATGGCCAGCATGACTAAAAGCCAAGGAAAACAAATGCTGTTACCTTTCCTGCTGGAATAGGTACCTATTTATCTACTTGTGTTTTGCGTGCTTTCAAACTGCTAGGTTGGCAGGAGTTGAGGCAGAAAACAGGAGCTCACCCTGCTGCATGGCAACACTGGTCTTGAACTCAGGCTGCTGACCTTCCAGCCTGCAAGCCATGTGTCTTAACCGCTTGTGCCACCAGGCCTCTTAGATGACTACAGTAACATACATGTAGAAGTCAACTAATAGTTCCAATGGCTTCTGTTAATGTAAGATATGGGGTACAGCATTTTATTTTTAATTTTGGACTAACATTTATTTGGGATCATGTCTCTGAGAGAAATTGAAACTTGAAGAAAAAGGTCCACATTCCCTGTTTGGCCCATTAATTAAATTTTCCTTTTCCTCATGAAAATAAGGAAAAAATAGTATTCTATAGTAGTATATATAGTACTCTGTAAATAGGTTCTTCTAATGATGTTATAAATATTGGTTTCCAAATGGTTAACCAGTGGCAAATGTTGTCATGTGATAATTATTTTGTATGTTTTTAATGATCTTCCATAACACAATGAGATGATGATACAGATAATCATGATGGTTTTAGTCAATACAGTGGGGCTGATAATCTGACATGTATGATCATAACTTATCTGTTCCTAGAATGAGTGATATGTAGGGCAAGGGTCAATCACAAAATACCCATTTAGTAAAAAGTGTTGGAGAAAGAAGAGTAGACAGGAATTAAGAGGTGAATCAGTCTTGAATCGCTATACATACACAAATGCCAAAGGTCCTAAGCCTCTTGAGGATCTTAGCCTTATCTGGGGATGCAGGAGTTCAAGAGACAGTTGGAGAAATTAATGTTAGGTAGAAGGATCAGGGTCAGTCGGTACAGTTCTAGCCAGCAGATTTATTAATGTTACAAGATCACAAGAATTTCTCCATCTGCCTGCCAAAAACCTGCACTCCTCAGATAAAGCTAACAGTTCTCTTGAGGGTTTGACTTTGGCTTTTATGCTTGCATAGCAACTCAAGGCTGATCCCTCTTTGAACTCCTGCCTCCATCCTTCCTTCTCCCACAGAAGCTACCATTCTCTCTATGCATGCTGCTAAAATTTTAAGTTTGTAGAGGTCTTTCCTTTTCATGCAAACTTCCATTAAAAAAGTTAAAACATTAAAATTAACATCGTGGCAGGGATCTGCTTTTTTCCAGAGGACATACCTCTAAGTTTCATTAATTATTTGAAGAGTATAACTATTAGTCTCATTTTGAGACATTTTGAGGAGATAAGATATTTTGAGGAGATAAGATATTTTGAGGAGATAAGATAGAATACAACAAAATTATTTCTAAACTGCAATTTCATAAATAATATCAATCAATGATAATTAACTTTTCTATAGGGCTGTCCACCATACCTCACTGGATCAAACTTCTCCTCCCCTTTGTGGAACATCTTCCTCATATAAATATACATTGCCAGGAGCACAAGATGCCAAGGATGACTTTCCACTCCGCAAAACTGGTGAGTATATTGCAATAATTTTATATTCCAACTTCATTCTGTAACCAAATTATGATCAAATCAAATCCTGCTGGTTGTGATTGCATAGGTGGAGGATGTTAAGATGATGATGATATTTATCTTGCCTTTTTTATAGATATTTTGATCATGTTAAGACAGTCTCCTATTTTTCCACTATTATAACCCTGTGAAATAGATTGGGCTGAATAAGTGTGATGGACACATTCAGCTGGCTTTCATGCTTAAGGAGACCTAGAACATTGACCAATATTGTCCCTCACTCTGCAAGATTTTTTTGAAAATACTATAGCCACTAATAGATTGAAAAATCTATTACGGTTGAAACTTCTTCATCCTTAAGACTTGAGAGGGAATAGACCTTGAATTAGCTCAATGGGTCTGAATAAGATCTGTATTATATTATAATTCCTACTAAATTTTTAATTAATATTTTCAAGCATAGATTCTACTATAGAAAGTATTAGGGCCCTATATGATTCAAAATGATGGAAGAAATGCTTTGAATCTAGATTATAGCATCTCTCTGCTATTAATTAAAGCAATATCTTCATGAACTTGAAAAAATATGTTTTGGTTTTAAGAAGTCAACTCATTAAAGCAATTCCTAAAGCATGACGATCTTTTTCAAACTGATGTGTAAGCCTGAAAAAGGAAGTGGCTGCTTTAATGAAAAGCAGAGAGATACCATATTTATATATGTGAAAGGTCCAAAGAATTTAAAAATTATTTTTGAAAGAAATATGTTCATGGATATTTCTATTATCTAAAGGACCATTTTTTCTAGTAAATTTATAAACTGTTTAGTAACCAGTCTAATGTCCAAACTAAAAATAATTAAAAGCTATGATGAAATATTTTTCAAGGCTATTTTTAACTATAGTTTTATATATACAAAGACATAAAGAAATAAAAGGCATCCCTAAAATTACTTTTTATTATCTTTTCCCTTATTCCAATATGGTTAAACTCTTTAAAATGTTAAAGAGTTGTGTGTTTGTGTGTGTATGTGTAACTTGCTTTCTTATTTAAAAAGTTCCTTTGAAAAGCATTATCAATACTTAAGAGGTATAACTTTGTTGACTGGGAAAGCAAACATTTTCAAACATTTTAACAGTATTGTTCTCCACTGCAGCTGTTAATGCTTTTACATCTCCATGGGGTTTCAAAATATTCTTTAATTCAATTCTCATTGTCTGTATATGAGCTATAGCATAATTAAAGGCAGATGTTTTCTATACATTATTCTAAATATTTGGGCACATCGAACATCAGCTGCAGAGAGAATGCACAACTATGAGATTCTTTTTAAAAACCCAGGGGTGAGAGAAAAGAAGAATGAATTCATTTTATTTTGGCTACTTTTGCAATCAATTCAGTTATATGCAGAATGTTAGCATTTTTAAAGAAAATAATGTTTTCTTTTTCCATCAAGCTTTATCATTTGGCTAGCATTCTCCATATATCTTGCTTAAGTAATAGGCACTGGTACCTAATTGGAGGGGGCTAATTTCAGCCCTCAGCAACATATTCACAGAGCTTCTAATAAGTGCTTGACAATGTTAGAGGAAAAACAACCGGAACAGGGATGACACAAGTGAAATGACCCTAAACTGATCGGGGTGGCTATAGGCCTCCCCTTAGGCAAAGAGGACATTCTGGAGCCTACTGCATCCTCATGGGACCATTCCTGACAAAGTTGTCCCATGAAACGTTCACAGAGAAAGGGAGAAAGAGAGAGAGAAACAGGTTCTTTTCTGGCAAATGTTTGACCTTTGTCACAAGAGCGGATTTTTCCTCCTTATCCTTTTCTTTGAGCTATGAATGGCGAGTATCATTTGTTTCTGATTCAGCCAATCAATGTAGCATTTTCATTTAATGTTGGAGAAGTTGCTTCATCAGCATTGAGCTTTGTATTGTCTGACAAAACAAGGAATCTCTGTTCTTACCTCCTAATTATGAAACTCAAATTGCATGATTACGAATTTAAAGCAGAGTATATGAGTTGAAATGTCCATTATGTAAAAAGTGTGGTTATTGATTCTCCCCTGTTGCTTTGTACAATTGCAATTTTAATCAAGAAGGCAGAATTGATGGCTTGCAAATATTCCATAACTTTGATCTGCCTATACAGATACAAAAATAAGTTTTATCATATGAATGAATTGAAAGATAGGGAATCAATTTGGGGAAATGTTTGCCAGATTATTTCTAAACAAGCTAAAACCTAGTTGGCATAGATGCAGTGAGTGCAAGATAAATCAATAGTAGCCAGGTGACTATGTCTTTGAAGGTAATGAGAATAGGCTGTACTGAGATTGCAGAATAGATCAAGGCATAGAGAATAGGAATGAATCATGACAAAACAGGTTGCTGAATTTCAAATTGTCCCCAAATATGACATCAAATTTTTCAGAGTTTCCTTTTCTAAAATAGTTTCAATACTGTATGAAATATAGCCTTCAACTGTAGAATAGTATGTGGAAAATATTACATTGACCTCTGTTGCTTATCATTTATAAAGTTCATATATTAATGAATTACAACTTTCTATAAGATTTTTTCTTACAACTCTTAATACAGATAAATTAGGGCAACTGTCTTAAATTCATTCTTCAGCCATAATAATAATTTAAATGTATTAAATTTATATGCTGCCCAGTTACTAGATAATGAGATGGGCAACATATAAATTTAATAAATAAATAATGCTGCCAGACAGTTTTATGAATTGTTGTCTGTACACATTTGGAGGCATTCAAGCTGGACAATGAGATGAAAACCAAACTGTAATTTGAAATTGATGTTAAGTGTCAGTAAGTCAGTAAGTTTTGTCAAAGTGATATTGAAAGGCTTTTCTTTGTTCAAATACCTAGTGAAATATGCCAGAGTTAAGAACCACGGTATCCTTTTGGGTTGGCTGCAGGGGCTGGGGCTGGGCGGTGCGGTTTTGCGCTGGTTCTGCTCCTTTCTCTGTGGCCGGTCCCAATCAGTGTTAATAGGGAAGGAGAGGTCCAGCCCTCGGCCATTACTTTGTGGTGTGCCGCAGGGCTCGGTGCTTTCTCCTCTCCTTTTTAACATCT
>JANHZU010004179.1:553047-566753 GCA_032468055.1 Acrochordus granulatus | reverse complement strand
AATACTTAAATGTTCAGATAATAATTATATTTATTATATTGCATCAAAATTGGATTCATGGATCAAAAACTGCTAAAATTGAATTAAAAATATAGTTTTTCCCTGCATAAATGTATTGTTTAGCATATAATTTGCATATACTTGCACTGCTTTCTATTTCTATTTAATTCAATAAAAATATAGAAATCGCTAATCATTGGCAAGATTGCAACCTGTGAAATCTTTTCATGAAAAAATAGCATAAGGGAAAGTAATTTGTCAGACAGAAAGTTAAAGGGATAATTTCTTCAGGTCATTTGCAGGACACTAACCTCTGAATATTGCAAAGCCCAGTTCAGTCTCCAACAGTGACTTTTTCTAATAACGAATTAATTGTATGTGTGAACTCTGATCCAAGGGCAGGCATATGACCTCTTCACACTGATAAGTAGCTTCTCTTTGGCCCAGAACAATCCCCTTCCCTAAAAGGTTACATTGATAGCTAACATGTGGTATTTTTAACTCAAGAAGTTTTGCATAAGATTCCAGGAAGTTAAAACTTTAGAATTTCAAAGCACACTAATCCATACAGCGGTACTCTAAACTTAGAAAGTATAATTTATATAAGAAAATAATGCTGCATCATCTGTTAATTCCTGAGCACTAATGCCTTCTGAGAAGATTCTGCTAAATATTTCATCATGTTGAGGATAAAATGGAAGAACGTTTCTCCATTATGCTATAACTGAGAAATGTTTTCTCATAATCCAGTTTTAATTGGGGGAAAACATGTTAACAGTCTTTGAAAATAATGTTAACTGTGAATATTAAAACAAACTAATTTACTATTACATGGTATTATTTACTTTGCTGTTTAAATGTTGATTAGGGAATAATTTAATGGTAAAATATCTGCTGCACATGCAAAACACTACATACCTGTTGATCAGGGAAGTTTATAAAGATCTAGAATCATCAATGATTCAGTATAAAGTTTTTCTATGTTCCATTGTTGTTTAGATATGCATTGATTGTAGAAAAGATTTTCAAAGTGCTATTCATATATTGTGTTAGGATGATTGGATCATATCAGTGTCATATAGTGTTTTCAGTATTTTAAACAATGGGACTTTAGTTCTTTAAAAGCATTTATTGCAGGAAAATCTTTCAAGTAGAACTGTTAATTTCAGCTGACTGTCAAAAATATATAAGAAAAAAAGTTGGAGAAGTCTAATTGCTTATGTAAATGGAATACTACAGCTCTCAAATTTCCAGTTCAGATGCATGTGTCCACATTATTAAATTGTTTTGATTGTAGAGCTTCTTAATGGGGATAAATAGGAAAATGGTATACAGAGGAATTCTTAGCTAATCTTCCCCCAAGTGTTCTAGTGTTGTATTTGGCAAGACTTTTTGTTGGGGAAGTATTTTCTTATCCTAGCCCCACCAACACTCTAAAATATTTATATTTTGTTATAATTCTAACAATGAAATTTAAGTGAATTTGAGTCAGTGTATTGTGAGGAGGTTTGTAATGTTTAATTAGTCAGTTGGATTAAATGATTTAAAATATTTTCATCAATAAAAACCCCCAATTGAAGTGCATAAGACAAAATATTGTGAAAACAGCCTTTAAATATAGATTTATGGGGAAGCTTTTAATGGACATTATTGAACATATGCAAACCTTATATGTAAATAATAACTAACCTCAGAGAAAACGAGACTCTTCAAATAGACATGAATATTGAAAATAGGTTATTTCAAAATAGAGGTTCATATGAACTATATCTGAACTATATCGGCAGCAATTGGCAGGACTGTTATGAAATCAAAAGTTTTCAATTGTGTTCTTTTAAATCTATTTTAAATACCTTGCAGGTAGAAATGTTTTTCTAGGAATAGTACATTGAATAGAGTACTCTTTCTGTTGTGGATTTAAAAAAAAAAAGTACAGAATATTTAAATTAATTTTCCACCAGAAAAAAAAAACATTTGTAATAATAGGTTAGGATTGTTAAAATATTGCTAATCATAATATGATTTAGTTCTTTTAATTATTCAGTCTAATATTCTTTCATAAAATGTATTGGGTTATCTTCCTACTTTAGGAGATGACAACCAGATTGCTATGACAGGAATGTCTCAGTATTCTCAATTTTACTACAGTGGATCTCTTCCATGAAGCACTTCCTAGCTATAACCACTAATACAGCAGAAAACTTGTAAATGTCTGTCATTTAGAGTATACAATTTGAAACTATGGTTTAAATGTTTTCTGTAATTGCAATAGTAGATAAATTTTTCCCATTTTACTCCTGGTGGAGGTTCAAAACTAATAACATTAAAGCACATTGGGCAGGAATAATCTTTCCAGCTACAGCAGCACTGTCACCCACCATCACTATTTTGTTATTATTTTGGTGGTTGCACAGTTAGCCATAGATTTACACAGTATGTGCCATTTTTATGTATTTATCGACTCCTTCTCAAGTATCTGGTATAAGCAGATGTTCTTAAAGGTGTTGTCACAGGATTTACATAAATAACAACATGAAATTACAGTGGCCAGTTCTTTAGCTGGTGGTAGCCCTCATATACATTTGAGTGCTTCTCAAGATGTCATAATGTATTAGCATAGTACATATGTGGATCTAAGCAGTGTGGCCAGTTGTAATTAACAGATGGAAATTTTGTAAATATGCAGATTTTTAAAGAGCTGTTTAAGATTTTTTTGGTATGATACCCAATCTGCGAATAACCACTAGGACCACCATGGCCAATTTATGCCATAATCATTTATCAATTTTCAGATCTTGATATTATGCGATCTTCTCCAATTCTTTGTCTTACATTCTACATAAATTATACTCACTTTCTTCTTTTTAAACACAGTTAAATGTAGGGTGGTCCCATCAATTTTTCTTTATTGGCACATGATAGTTTTACAGATTTTCCAATAAATCATTTTGGTAACTGTGTTACTGTTTATAATAGTTTGTAAGATCTTGCATGAGCTGAGTATATGATCTACTGTTTCTTCTGCTTCTTTGCACAATCTGCACTTTGAATCATTTGATGATTTTTCAGTTCTGTCCTTCATTGCCTTAGTTTGAATAGCTTGCTCTTGAGCAACAAATTCAAGCTTTCGAACAGGATTTGACATTTTTATCCATTTATCAAAGCCTTCTCAAGAAGCTGAAATCTGAGAATTAGCCATATTGGGCAGGAGTGATGAGATCCTACTATATCTGAAAGAATACAGGTTAGCTATCTCTAACATACACACATGCATTCATGCATACTCACATACATGTGTGCATGTGTATTTTAGCTATCTCTAACATACACACATGCATGCATAGACACATACATGTGTGCATGTGTGTTTGTGTGTGAAAGAGAGAAAAAGGTTTCAAATTTAATTAATCAATTTATTTTTTTATCAGTAGCAGATTTATTGTTATTTTAAATGTAATTATGAATCAGTGGGTTGAGAGACACTGTATTCTTAGTACTCCTTTTCTTTCAAAGAAAAAATATATGTGAGCATCTGTGAAGATTTCCCTTGAAATGCAAGTAGTTTCTAACAAACTTCTTCTTTCAACTCTTGAAGTTATTCAGGAATTTCTGTGCTTCAATTACAGAATAAAAATATGCATGCTAATGACTTACCCTTCAAGTAGTATTGTATCTAATTTGGGCTAGCAATAGTATCAGCATATTCTTTAAATAAAGTTAGCTGTAATAAAGAATGTTATTTTTTCTAGAACTTTTATATAATTGCTTACATAATTTAAATTAATACTACAATATTAATTAACATTGCAGTTCTATACCATTTGCTTGGAAGTAATCCTTGATATATTCCATGGCATTTATACTGTGGATTACTGCCTGAGTTTTTATAGACCAGAATTATAATTATTTAGGTTGTTTTAGTTATTGTAAATAACTACATACGTACCTGTACACAACTGTAATAAGAACACTCAGGGAACTCAGGAATGATGAATCTGTGGAAAAGATTTACATAATGTCTAAAGGCCAACATCCTGATAGCACTTCTGTGGCCTCCAGTCAGTTGAGAAGTCTGATCTGAAAGTGCTTTTCTTTTCAGACAGTTAAGGAGCAAAGTGGTTATCTTAAGTCTTGCAGGCTCCTAATTCCCTTGGATTTTGGCCTCTATCTTATATAAGTCTAGCCTATCTTTTCAGCTCCCAAACAAAATTGCTTCACTATTTAAATATGACTACAGCAATTTCAACATTTATTGAAGTATCTATTTGTTTGCTATAGTTTATTATGTGGTTTTTAATTAAGAACTACACATGAATTTCTACTTAGTTTTCTTTCTTAAATGTCAATTGCTCTAAGCCCAGCAATATACAGTAATACATATAGCAAGAAGAGCCTCTTTTAAAAGTTCTTTATGTCGGCCACATATCATCTGTGAGGAAAATAAACATCCACTCATTAGACATTGATCAAAACTACTTGGGGAATCTGACTTGGCAGTATAAATCATATTAGATGGAAACAAAAGAAGTTTCTATATATCAAGACAAATAATTGATCCCTCTTACTATTATTTCTATTAAAAAGCACTAGTATTCCAAGAATTCAACATGAATATTTTCATGCCTTACACGGGCATGCTAGGAATTGAATTTGGGACATTTTGGATCAGTGTGTGCTTTTCAGTGGAGCCACAGCTCTTGCCTAAAGATACATGTAATAATTAGTCAAAGTTCTTCCCTGCATGGAACATTCTCATCAGGCGTGACATTTTGTGGCTACTTCTGATCTGTATTGCCCAAGAAAATAAATGTCTGGCTCCTATCCTAGTCATGTGATGTTTCCTGGATAGCCAAGCAACCACAGAGAATAACCATTCATTCCGCTGGAGATTGTTGTGTTGTTTTTTACACCATTTCAGAATAACTACTATGGACCATTACAGGCAGGGCAACTATGATTTATTTTGAATTAAACACACATCATTTGAATAATAAGTGTCTCATTAAAGAGCATGCAAACTTTAAATCTTACAATTAAGTATCATTAATCATATATTTCTAAGTCTTGGCATTAAAAAGTATATTAAATAATTTATTCAAATTTTCAAATGTATAATACAGTTGTTTTGTAATATAGATTAAATCTTCATTACACAATGTATTAATTGAGTCAAAACAGTTCATTAGCTGCTATACCTCTTGCATGTTTTCAACATCTATAAAAATAAACAGCATTTTACATAGAATTATTCTATTTTATTTTCACACAGACAGGAATAAAAATACCTTTACACTGCTGCATGTTTTCAGTGCAATTCTAAAGGATGACCTAGATAGACAATTCCTTTATTATGTCAATGATAGGTTTAGTCTCCAAACAAACTCAATGGGAAGGTTATGTTTTGGAATAACATCCTGTGTTTTTGTGCTGTTCAACTCTTTAGTGACAGTCTGAGGTTGCATTGTTTTACTCTAGATATTTTTCACCGTTAATTGATATCCCAGGTTTGTCCAGAGGAAAATCTACAGCTCTACACAACATGCTTGACAAGTTATTATATTTATTTTAGTCAAAGCTTGAGTGCACAGGATCCCTCATAGAGGTGGTCTATTATTGGAGTGCCATATGCTTTTTGTTTGAGAAGAAAGCAGTCACTGTGTCATACTGTTACAGAGGGTATTCTTTTTCAAGGATGTTGTTCCCTTGAGTACCATACCATGCCAGAGTTCCAAAGTCCAGTGAGACCTTTTACAGCTCTTATTGTGTAAAAATACTGAGAGGGAGGGAAGAATTAAATCATAACAACAAAAAAGTAATTCTAGAAGGTATAATAGACCACATGTTGAAGAACATCAATATCAGAGAAGGAAAGGGCAAAATTAATATTCGTATTAAGAAAATTCAATAACTATCAGAAAGGCATGCTCAGAAAAACAAAATTCTGACTTTCATGCTCAGAAAAGCAAATTTCTGATATAAAGTGACTAAGCTTCTGAGAAATCATTTATACATGGTAAAGACGATGTTATATCGTGAAAGAACGTGTTATATTATCTCAGATGCAAATGAAGAAAAATAGTAATATTTTATCTAATTCCAATATTTTGGGTGATATCTGAAATTAAAGATTCATATATCTTACAAGCTCTGTGGGAAGAACTGGATGCAAAATATCTGGGATTAGATAAATAATACTACCATTATAGATGATCAAGAGAAAATGGCAATTCCCAGCTAATGTCAGGCTTACAATATTTATTATTCCCCAACCACACCCAGCACACTAGGTGTCAACAAAATATTTGACAACTCTGCTGTGTTTTGCAGTTCCAAACAATCAAAATGAACAAAAAGTAATGTGGAGATTAACCTATTATACTCCAGATATAGTGGAGATTAACACTCTTAATTTCCAGTACGGTGTGAATTAATTCTCCATTAATTGTTCCAATGGCTTAAATTTAATAGCCATATTTTGTGAAGTTGTGTTCTAAGAATTGTGATGCAGTCTTCTGTTTTCAAGATTTTAGTGAAATACTACTAGTTTGAAAGAGAAATGATTTCCTCTTGTTTGTCCAACATGAAAATATCTTTGGCTAGTTAGACATCTTCTTTTTTAAAAAAATTCCACAGGATATTGTTCCACAACACTGCATTCTCATCAATGAAGAATCAATGAACCTTTTGAATCTCTATACATCTCCTTCTTTACCTAACATCACTTTAGGACTTCCGGCAGTACAACCATCACTCACAGTAAGTGACTGGTTTAGGAGTATTTTTGTTGGCTTAAGTCAAGATGTGTTAGCTTTCTTTATTGCATCACATACTCCCAAGTCATTATTACAAGACAAAGGCAAAATTAAAATAAGACAAAATTATTCCAAAGAAAAATTCTGAACAATATTCTGAAAGAGAAAAGAGAAAGAGGTTGTTCATTATTTTACATTTTTTCCTGAACAATTTTGCTATTATTTCAAATAAAGAAACAAATTATATTACTGACTTATTAATGTGTACCCCAGGACAATCTAATTCTTCTGACTCCCACTTTTCTATTTATCTTTCACCAGCTTCTTTTGTCTGACATGGAATAAATGTGGGAAATGGATACATATATAAAATGTTAGATGACAACAAGAAGGACTGAAGATACCTTTCTTACCTATCTCTTTATTAAAGATGCATACATAAACATTGTTTGTTGGAGAACACAGTTTCAGCCACAGACTATTGAGTTCCATTATTAGCTTTTGCTGTGGAAATAATGAAGTTTTTCCAACATATGTGTTCAGATTTTTAAGTCTGTAACTTGGAAGAATTTTTCTTCTTTAATATTGTCTTCATTTCTTTATGTAGGCATCATCACTATTTAAAGAAAAACAAAAGAATGAGGCGCAGACAATCAGGCAAGGAATGGCCATGTCTAGTCAGTTCAGGGGGAGCATCCCTTCACTTTCAGGCTCTCAGCCCATTGTCCTAGAGGGGAAGCCAATTAATAGCCATCAGGCTCTCTTGCAACATTTGCTATTGAAGGAACAAATGAGGCAGCAAAAACTTCTAACTACAGGTAATTATGAATAAATTATTGGAAATAGATTTTTTAATAGAAAATTCAACTGTAGGAAAAAATTTTTAATAGAAAAAACTGTAGAAAGTTACCTTCAACTAACCCAACATCTTCTCTGTTAGGATGAACAATCTTTAGCTCCGGGTTCATCTATAAACTTGAAACTACTTTTATGTAGTCCCTAAAGAACTTTCTGATCAAAATTTCCTAGTATTTTTACCAAATGTGTAATGTATATATTTTCTTTGATTTTAGAAATGGAATAGAATATATTATTATTGAGACATAGAATTTTTATAAAATAAATAGAATTTTCCCCCAAAGTCAAAGAAAACTCAAGTCCAGTCCATTTACAGGTAATCATCAACAGCAAAATATATATCCTCAAACCAAAGAACAGTCTCCAGATCATCTCTAATATATATTAATTGCTAGGATCAAGCAGTAGATTGGTTATTCAGATCTTTTAGAAGAGAAACTAAGGATGAGGTGTGAAGTTTTTACATTTCATTCACTAGGATTCTGCTTTCATCAAACTCATTAACTTTCATGCGCTGAAGATTTTAAAATATTAATACAGTGACTATATAAACATTTTTTCATTTCTAATATATACTATATCAAATGTTACTCTTTCTAAAATAAATAAATCTTAATACTGAATTCATAAATTGCTATTGTGTATTCTGTGTGAATCAGTTCCAGATTATAACACTGATTGACTTTCTGATTTTCTTCAGAAAATCAATTCAGTTTGGTCTTCCAGATTTATTTGAATCATCCAAATCTGGCTCATTTTATTCAGGTTAATTTGGGAAATAAAACCAAGTGCTTATGTGTGCAAGTTTTTCATGTTAAATCAAGTTGTTGATGTCCAATTCAATTTGATGGTTTGCAATAAATTTGTCTGGAAAAATAACATACATTAGTGATTCAAGTGTCATGTACTGTAGGCCTAATTCTCTGTTCAGTTCAATTTTATGAAAAATTAGAATAATCCCTTTTTTTTTCTTTTGATGAAGTTCTATTATTGACTTGCAGGTCCAGTTCCTATTCATCCACAGTCACTGCTGGCAACAAAAGAGAGAGTTTCTCCTAACTTAAGAGTTGCACATAAGTTACCTCGACACAGACCACTAAACCGAACTCAGTCTGCTCCTCTCCCTCAAAGTACTTTGGCTCAACTTGTCATTCAACAACAACATCAGCAGTTTCTGGAGAAGCAGAAACAGTATCAGCAGCAGATTCACATGAATAAAGTAAGTTTTTGTTTGAATGTAGTACATAACAAATATAGAAATATGTATAATAGAAATATCTACAAGAGGAAAAATTGATAGATATAGCTTAAATTTATAGTAGATATACTTTTACACTTAATTTTTTAAAAATGATTCCCAATTATCAGAATTTTCTATGACTATAATTTAGGGGATACTGTATTATGTTGAGTTAATGATATAAAAATATTAACACATCTTTTCTGAAACCTATTTTTGGCTGTACAGTGCTTTTGAAAGCAAAGCAGAACTCAATTAACCATCACTTTTTATTTTATCTAAACCAGAAAAATTACAAGTATTGGAACAAGCCAGGATTTCAAGTCATATAATGAAAGAATTCTGCTTTGTATTCATTCATGCAAGAAGAGAGAATGGGAACAACTGCATGAAACACAAGGCTTATTAAGCTGTGATTTGATAGTTCATATATGCCCCATGCATTTTCTAAGCAAGCCATTATTTTATTACATATAATGCATAATTTATTTATTTGTTAAATTTATATGCTGCCGAAATCCAAAGACTCTCGGTGGCTAATGTTATGCAACAGAAATAGCTGTTTTAATTTACAATATACATGGCACAAAGCTAAAAGTGGAAATTAGCAGCCCCATTCTAAATTGTAGGAACTCATTAGTACTTCATTTTAGGCATATATAGTTTCTGTTAGAATTAAAAGAAATCTAAGTACTTAACTGTCAGATATAATTATCCATTATAATAATTTATTGTATGATCATTTTATTATCATGTTATATTCTTGAATATTTTGTCATGTGATGTATTTTCTACTTTAGGATTTTAACACATTGTATGTTTAGTCTTGTCCTTCTGGGTGTTGTTTAGCAAATTTTCAGGACTCCAAAATACAAACTAGTTTTCTCTCTTTATAATAGGTGTAATCAACAATTATATGACAAAAATAATTTAAAAATATGTTACATCTATCACACTGGGTAGTTTTTCCCACATAAAGGTGCTGATCCTTTACCAATCTGTTATAATTCCCAGCCAAATTAGAAAAACAACTTAAAATTTTAACTATGTAGTCTGTACAGTGGTTTCATTATTAAATCTCATCTTAATTAGGAAAAATGAAGACTAAAGAACTTCAAAGTTTAGATCTGATCCTTGCACATTAACCCTTCTCAACTTGGGTGTTTTGATAATTCAACTTCAATTCTACTGGGCTTTTCATTTATTATGTGTTCCATATGTTTAATCAAGGTATATCTTGAAGCTCCAAGTTTTCAATAAATTTCACCATTATGCAATTGCTTGAAAAAAAGCAATATTGTATTACTGGTTGAAATACAGAATTTCTCTAATATTTTTCTTTAGGGATATAATATAGTGATTAGCTGCATTACATATTTTCTTTAATAAGAAGACAGTATTTCAGTTCATATTATTTTCTTATGTTTTCAGGCATGTTATTTTTTCTGTTAGTAAGGTCATCATCATCATCCAAACAGGATAAAAGCCTGTTAGTTGATAGTTTTTGGCTGTAATGTAATCAACTATGTTGGTCTAGTGCAGGTTGATGGACACTTTTCAGCTTCCTCATCAATTGCCGAGTGAGAGTGACTGGCCCAAAATTAACCAGATAACTTGTATACCGAAGAAAATACTAGAACTTGGGTCTCCTCAGTTCTAATACAGACCTTAACCACTACATCACACTGGTTTCCTTAGCCATATATCGCCATCTAGAAATGCATCATGGTCTGCCAAATGCAAGATAAGATCTTTTATTTTTGAAGTTCCAAGCAGAAAACCAAGATAGTTTGTCTGTCATGCTTAGATAATTAGTATTATAGCCAATAAGCTACAATAGCATCCTGTTTGAAAAATGTTAGTGCTATATGAACTTGTCCAATAGGAAATAAATGAATTTAAAGGTTGGTGTACTTTGCCTGCTATTTTCCATTAGGATGAGACTTAATGGAGATAATGAAAGAACTGAATAAATCTTTAGTCGGGACAGCTCTTCCATGATGTAATATGGAATTGTACTCTAAGTGATTTAGCCAGTTTAGTATTTTTGAAAAACAACTTTAAGGATGGAGTAGCAGCAACATCACATGCATTTTCTAATAAAAAAAGCCATGGGAAAAATTGGGGAAACTATATCCTGATAGATTTCCGTCTGTAAGACTATCTTTGTATTTTGCAGTGTCATAAAAGTACTTGAATTATTTTCTGTTATACTCACTTTCAACTATAAACCAACAAGTGATTACAGGGTAACTACAAAAATGAACACAGACTCAAACTATATATTTTACTGGAATAGTTCTATAATGAAAAAAATAAGTAAATTGGAGTAACAAGTTAGCAATATTTCAGTTTAGTGAGAGAAAAAAATCCCAGATGGTTTTGTCTGTCATTTGTCAGAGATCTAGCTTTTGATGTAGGAAACAGTATCCCTTCTCAATGGAGGTTTATACCTATGGGATGCAATATAGTGACCTTCTCAAAACATTTTAGCCGAGATGCAAATTTTGACATCTCATCTAGAAGTCAGCAGAGAGTCTTGCCCTGACTTTCTGAAAAATGGATGTATGGAAATCTGAACTCAGTTTCCTATTTAAAGATACTTTTCTATTGCCAGATTTAATATAATTCTATCAAAATGACAGCTTGTTTCCTTGTAGAGTCCTTTGATCATAATTTTAGAACTCCATTCTGTCCAATAAAAGAAATAGCATGTCTGGCAGTTCCAGTTAAACAAATTGTCATAGGTATCAAAAGACTGACACTGCTACAGAACTTTTACTGTTTTAAATTCCTGTTAACTATCTCTAATATAAAAATACTATTTCTATTCACACCATGTACACCAAGCTATTTTCATTCATTTGAAATTTAAAAATAAAATCTACTAGTCTAGTATTTCCTTCCCCCCGGAGCCAACTATTTTCCTAAAATAAACCTCAAACAGATTGCTACCGTAATGCTGTACTACTTAAGTAACTATCATTAAGAGGCATACTGCCCCTAATCTAGGACATAAAATATAATCAGGATGACTATATAACTATTGATATTGTTATTTTGTCAATTCTTTAAAATTGGTAGCCCAATTTTGTATCATGCAAATATTTATTTCTTTTTCATTTTTTAGCATTCATACCATTTAGCTTAATGGCATCCATAAGCTTCCCCCTTTTGTCAGCATGATGAGAATATTATCACATCTCAAGTTCACCCCTTTCTGTATTTTATAACTTTTAGAAAAAAGTACAGAATGATTAGCATCACTCTGACTCCTATTGCCCGTTTCACAGATAATCCTGGTTTGTTTCTTGTATTACAACGAGAAGAAAAAAACTACTGTAACTTTCTGTTTTCTTCCACATCATTGACTACTTTAAACCCTGGTATCATCTTCTATCTACTCATTTTTTCTAAGCTACAGATTCCTGTTGTAAATTTCAAGTTGTACGTACCTTTCAATTGACGGAACTGTGGATGGTTCTGTACTTTTGAATGAAAGATCTCCAACATGTGTTTTCCTTTTTCACAACAGCCCCAGACTGGATTTGTATTCTCCTTCTGTACTTATAGACTTCCAGTATTCTTCTTCTGATCTATTTATATCAGTTCCAGATCACATGAAATTAAACACTGTATCCTGGATCAATCGAAATTCATGCATTATCTGTAAAGGCACAATGATTTAGTCTAAATTGCTAAAACGTATTTTTGACACCTGATATTTTCTTGTTCTAGATATAGATTAATCAATTTCTCTATCCAGAGTACCTCATTCATTTGAATTAACTACTAGTTTGTTTGCCTTTGTCTGCCTTAAACCTCTGCCAGAGTTCTACAATGAAAAGAGAAGGAGAGCTGAGTTTCAACCATAATTTGAAAACATTTCAGTAAAATTTCTAGCAGACTTACAGTTGATAAAATACAAATATGAAATTGGGAGAAAAGTTTTACAATAGAATTCCTCAAGGACCATGCACGTAATCTGATAGTCTAGCCCTGCTTCCAAAATCCTACTGCCAGTCTATAAATATCATACTTAACAAAATCTGTAAAATCCGAAACATAAATAGTGCTTCTTGATTCAGCAGCTAAATTTACAACCTATGACTTCTGTCAGGAAAATAGCTTGAGCAACTTTCAGAAAATTCAGTCTCAAGACTGTAGAGCTTATGCATCCCTTAGAATGGTATGGCAGACAGCTGACTGCTTCTTTATTCTTTATAGTGAACTGCAATCTTGTAGTGTGGAATAGAAGCCTCATAAAAGCTCCAACTGTGTAAATAAATTGTAAAGAATTCAAGATTATCAATAAATAGTTGTTCCATTCTGTGATCATCATACGATTCTTAATCACCTAAACTAGATATTTTGGACTTATTTTATCAATATTTGCTTTGATATTAGTAATCTCCTAAAATATGAATTATTACTAAATTTCTCTAAATGGATCTTACTGATATTGAAAGAAGAAACATCTATGTTTTCATATTTAATACACAGCTGCTTACTGCCATAAGTGATTAAATGCATGGATGGATCTGTGCAAAATACTGCTTTTAGCTAAACTGACTAGTATAAATTATGCCTCTTAAGAATTTATGTCATGCTTTTTGGAATACTTTGCAGTGAGCATGTACCCCAGTTTATCTCTGCAGTCCTGTATTCTGCTACTATTAGTGGGTACTTTATGGGTCTTCTATTCTTTGAACATCTGCACGGTTATTTAATCTGAAGGACTACAGGAAATTATGTACTTTATGAAAGCTTGCATTTGGAAAATGGGTGTTTTTTTCTATGTACCATATTTGTTAGGCAGGTTATTTCCATGCTGAGTGAAACTTACATCCTTCCTT
>JANHZU010004179.1:471695-482026 GCA_032468055.1 Acrochordus granulatus | reverse complement strand
GTTTTTTCAACTTGGAAATTCTGGGAGTTGAAGTCCACACATCTTACAGTTGCTAAGTTTGAAATACATTGGCATATAGCTTCCAGCACTTAAAATGGACTTTCACCATAATTGCTTAAAATTAATAGCACATATTTTTGCATTTTGAGTTTGGAAAGAGTTGGCTCATCAAATTAGTTCATTTATCAAATCAATTAACATAAGAAAAAAGCATGTATACAATAATATTAATATAAATCAGAATCAAAATTAATAATGATTATTCTCATAATATTTAAAAACTAAATATGCACAAGTCAAGAGATAGACAGGAAACTTCAGAAATACTGACTTTATTTCACAAAAAAAATTTCTTCCTATCAAACCCCAAATACAAAATACAACCCAAATTAATACAAAAAATATCTAAATTTAATGTATATGTATTGATGTCTAGGTAAATTCTAAGTAATAGGGATTTGGCCAAGAAGAATATATCTATATTTAACTCATGCCAAGTGACCCCATTTCAATCTGATTGTGGAAATAAGAGGACAAGTCAAATTCACAAATATTCATATTCCATCTTCTAAGTTGCATCTCTAATAACAAAGTCATCGCAATTAACACTCAGTTGTGAATTGAACTGTTCAAACATGAAACATTCCATTTTTGTAGTTGTACTAATTGCAGCTGAAGATCATAGGAAATATTTTATGTTATTTTAAAAAAAACCTGCATTAGTTTATCGGAATAGGATAAGAAACTCATTATTTTGGAGATATACATCATTAATATCAATTCTATCAACTTCCTGTATAAAAGTTAGTGCTGAAAAGCCACAGGTAATGCTATTTTATTGTCCAACTATGGAAATTTGGAAGTAGCAAAAGATAGGTTAAAATAATGTTTTATATCTATCTAAGATAGATAAATGTTTGAGGTGAATAAACTGTCAGAAGCATTGATCTGAAATCAAACTTTTTTTTAATTCTACAGAAGGATTAAAACACTATTTTTCTAGAAGTGAATTGATCCAAAATAATATGAGAGGCTTGATTTATCCCCAAATGGTTTTGCCTGCTATTTTAAAATGGATTATTCCTCAATAGGATTGCAAGATTTTGATGTGTTAAACAATCAAAATTAATCTAAGAGAGTGGATATAGATGTAGACATAGATGGCAGATTCAGAGAATAGAGAGAGAGCATATTAAATTCATGTATTAATGAAGTGACATTAGGAAAATGATCCTCAGGAAGTTAAGCTACATGGTTGCAATTGGACACCAATTATTTTGGTTTGCTTTCTGTTTATAATAATTTATATTTTCAAACCTCTTACTTACAATATTCTAATACATGTAGATTTAATCTTAATCATTAAATCTAAAAATAGGTTTTTATTTCAGGTCAGCTACTAAATAAACGAAAATCCTGGTCTCCTCAGTTTGTAGAGTTATGGAGTTCTTTTTTTAAAAAACAAAGCAATTTCTGAAGGGTTTGTCCTTTCAGCAGTAAGTAGGAAAGCAGTGTACTGGCCAATGTAATGAATGATACTGTACCATTCAGAATGGTTAAAATCTGAAAGTAATTACAGAAAGCTTCGGGAGAATGGTTAGTCAACGAACTAATATTTCAATGTATAAATGTGCATAAAGTGATGTACCTCGAGCTATCTCCCCAATTTCACATATGTGCTGATGGAATTTGATTTGTCTATAACTAGTCAAACCAGAAAAAAATGGCCTTTGGGTCATAATGAATAGCTCAATGAAAATGTGGATTCTATATGTGATAGCTATGAAAAGAGCAAATTTCATGCCCAGGTATCATTAGAAAAAGGCTGGAAATCATATTGTTCATGTTATAATGGCTTGAAATGAATCTGTGGCTATGGCTGAAATACTATATATATTTCCTTGTTTGGAAAAAGATAGAAAAGATCAGAAAAAATATAGAAGATGGTAATCAAAATTATCCAAATGCTTGAATACTTTCTGTCTGAAAAAAAAACTAGAACTTTGAGTTGTTTTTAGTTTGGAAAAAAGGCAACTGAGGGGCAAACTAACTACAGTGTATTAAATCATGTCATCTACTTGTATTGGACCAAAACTCCAGTGGTTTTAGAGAATGGTTCTTGATGGAATTGTGATCCAACATATATGGAAAAGAGAAAGTCAGTGAAATCTGTTCTAGATATTTTGGGCACTGTTTAACCAGTCCAAAAATTTTATTCTAACTTAACTTTTTTGCAAAGGAAATGTTATTACTATTTGTTTAATTTCTGACAATAATTAACAATAATATTATTTGAAAAAAGAAGATGTACTTCCATGCTCATAGTTATCTCTTATTTTTAATATAGGCAGTGCACCTCAAAAACCTTTTTCACTGCTGCCCTGTGGGGGTCTTGGAGTAAGTAGCTTTTGCTTCTGTTTTCTAGTTAAGGATAAAGATGCATGCAGTATACTTAAATTATGAATATATATTTATATATATATTCATGATTGAATTTATTTATTATTTATTCCACCTTTATTATATTTTATCAATAACTCAAGCTGGCAAACAAATTGAATATCCCTTCCTCTTATTTGCCTCACAACAATGATTCTATGAAGTGAATTGTGCTGAGAGAGAAGGACTGGCCCAAGGTTACCATTAGCCAACTTTCATTTCCAAAACAAGACTAGAACTCACTGTTTCCTGGTTTTTAGCCAGCACCTGAACCTCTAGACCAAGCCAGCTCTATGGTTAAACAATAACCATATGACTGAACATAAAGAGGAATATTAGCAATATTCCATTCAGTGTGACCATTCAAAGATTACTTCCATGTAAATGTGCTCTGCAAACAAAGAGATAAAGTAAAAACTATATGAATTATATGGGCTTTTAGGCCAACTTTTAAAGGAAGGAAAATCAATTCTGAATAGATTGTCAATGCTATATAAATAACATATGGTAGAAAAATCCAATGCCAACAACAAAATATCTAACATATAGTGCAATTTTTTGAAGGAAAATTTAGCATTGTAATTATTGGGCATAAGTAAATAAGAAAAATGTTGGTCTATAATAGTATCACCTTCTATGTTTCAAGGTCTATGACTTTGGAGATATTGTTTATAACTTGGAAGTGAATCTACCCTCAAATTCCTTGGGTACACCTCAAAAACTGATAACCATCTACTTCTTTTATGGCTCAGAGGAGGCAACACGAATCACATCCATATTGGCAGCTAATATGAATTTTGACATGCTGTAAAAAGCATAAAAATGGCTTAAGACATTTGTTTAGATGAGGAATGGGCTCTCCAGCTGTGTCAGAGCTAAGTTTGGGTTTTGGTCCTGGTACCCAAGAGACCAAAGAGAATTCTACATTTATCTTATAAAATAAGGCAGCTGTCCAATTCAAAGTTTGTGAAAAAAAAAATAAAGGAAGAAAAGCAAGTGGGAACAGAAAGGTCAATGCACAATGTCAGATCTCTAAAATTGAATGAGGCTGTGCTGCGGAAAAGTGAATGTAACACCTTGTAGGAATCCAGGTATGAAGTACTGAAGTGTTAAATTAGTATATTTCTATTTCCTCTTGTTGGCTTGGTTATTCTTGGCATACAGAGAAATGGTATTGGAATACCTGAATCTAACTTAAAATAGTATATTAATAAAAAGCAGAATTAAATTAATTTTAAAAAAGACTAGGCAGCATACCTAGGATATTAGGCTACATGGGGGATATCCCATGAGCCAGAAAGCCACATTTATTTTGCATAGTTTAGCTGCATATAATTAACATTAACAAAATATATCTATGAACACAATAGATGCCACTGTTAACACAGCAAAAACAACTTTGCTTTTTATATGCTTCCTTTTTACGATTTTTGTCATTTGTATTTTATTTCACTGGTTTTTATAGTTCATCTTTGGTGTAATAGTCCAATTCTGAGTCCAGTAGCCAATTCTGAGTCTGAAAGAACTTCACAACCAGGATGATCATCCAGTTTATTGTTTCGATAGTTCTTCCCATGTCAGGTATGGGAAAATTCATGATGCAATTGTCACTAGTAGAACAGATTGCCATTGAGGTGAGGAAGCAATTTCATTATGAATAATTGTTTTAGTCCATTCTTTGATATGGAAATAAGCCTGTTTACTATTGCTGCACATTATGGGATATATAATCTTTTCTGAGCAGGCAGATAAAACAGGACATAAAGGGTCTGCAACTTCATGGGTGATGCAGGATTGTGAAGAGATTCTTAAACTGTGATGGTCATATGCAGAGGTGCTGGAACTTCTTATTGTTTCATAATCAAAATAGAACATCAAAATAACTCATTGTTCAGAATATTTTCTGCCCCATGCATTCTACTCATCTATGTGAAATTTAAAGACGAACCTCCTGCCAAATAACATTCGTATACTTTTAAAAAATACATACAGTTTGGTCTATTAATTGAATTTAATACCATTTTTTTCCTGCCTTCATCCACTTGCTTATTTGGATCCTACATATTTTTCAGAATTCAAATCAAATACATTATTTAAAGACAAAGCATAGACTTTGGACACAAAAGAGGGCATCACTTCTATTTCACATTGGGATGTTTTTATATATTCTATATAAGCACAGAATTTCAATAATCTGATATATTTTGTCTATTTGGCTAACAATTACAGTAATTTTAATTGGTCCTTTTTTTTGCTGTTCTTCCATCCCTGTACTATTTAATGTATAATTTTGCTGAAATAAAAATATGGAGTATTTATCTTTTATCAGGCATATAGTCAGACAGTAGGTAGATTATGCATTTTTTTTATGACAAAGTTTAGTCTCTCCAAATAAGTAAAGGAAGTTTTAAACCTCCTGAAGGCAACGAGAAAGCTATTTAAAGGTCTTACATTCTAAACAAGAGATACTAGGAAGAGGGTAGAATTTAATCATATATTTGCTTCGTGAGTATGTTCAAATCCCAGGATCTTCTGAAGTATTTTGAAAAATATTAACAAACTTTCAGACTCAGGTTTTGGTGTCATCTCATTTTTCTATTTTTAAAAGGGCTTCAATTTTGTGAGATTTTGGTCATTTAATCTCAAGCTCTGATTTAAGAATGCCAAATTGTTCTTTAATTTGAAATATGGGGCCTTTTTAGGGCACAAAAGATGCCTTAAAACTGCTTTCCCATAAAACGATTGTATGAAATGGAGAAACTGGATCATGCCCATTGGCTCATCTTCAAAGAAGCTGAAATTCAGACTCAGTGTATGTTTAAAATAGTTTCAAAAGGAAGCATCTAAACTTTTCTAACTGTATTTCTTTAGATACCCCTTTGTGTCACTCCACTAAATGTATGAATGTCTTCCCCCACTGATGCCCTAAAGGTTATCTGATCACAAATCATTATAATCCCATAGCCAGCATGAAGAATAGCAATGTATCTATACACTATTAAAACTCTTATTCCTGTCACTTTTAACTATGATGCAAAATGATGCATCATAGGACAACAATTTTTGAACTAAGGTATCTTAAATGGGTTAACTTACATAATGTGTCCAAAACCTGCAACCTATGACTCTCAGTGGAACTGAAATTTGGCAAACTTTATAAAATATTTTATAACTTAAAAGTTATCATAAAACAGGTTGTGTCATAATACAAAATATCATAAACCATTTCCTGTTCTGATGTTTGACTATTTCAAGGCAGATACATCTCTGAATGTAGCCTAATTTTTTCAGGGAAGGCAGTACTTTAGAAGTTCTGTCACTGTTGAAGGCATTGAGGAACCTGGTAAGGAAATATCTTTGAAAGAAGTAAAAATTGCAAAAATTTTGCAAAGTTCCTTAAAAGGGCTACTGGGCATTAATTGTTATTGGAGACATTTCACTTTCTATTTGGAAGGCTTTTTCAATCCATCTAGAAACAAAAAATATTTTTTCTTTTTTCTTTCTTTTCTCTGAAAGAAGATTATCTAGTGCTGATTAAGAATGATGGGCATTATAGAATAACATATCTAGAGAATGTTAATATTAAAAGCATCCATTTGGCTCTTTATCCAATCCACTTTACTAATTCAGTGCTGCATTTCTGAGAGGTACAGGGGAAAAATATAATCATTCTTTCAGAATATAGTACTTGAGCCTTTTTATTTCCATGGGGAAAAACAGAAAATCTTTTGCATGCTGGACGTAAAAATCTAGTAGCTTCCACAAAGAATAAATGCAAATTAATTTTTATTTAAGCCATCTAATCTTTTTAAATAACTCTACATTCACTTCAGGGACAGGTAGTTTAATTTCTATCATCTGTGACTTTATTAAGATCTAGTTTTGCTACACATGTCAATGATTGAGCTATGCTGGGAATATTTGGAAAAGCTTGCAAATGCTATGTTCATTCAGGAAACTCTAAATGAAGTAAATCCATATGTGCCTTAAACATCTTAGACTTTAGAGTAGGATTGCATATTGTGGCTTGTAACATTGTCACGAATGATTCTGACTGTTTAAAGTGTTGCTGAAATCTGAACAAGCTCGATGTCTCAACTTTGAGTGTACTTGTGTTTCAAAATTTTCTGCTTTTAAAATGGTTGTTGATGTTAATTATTTCTTGATGTTTATAGTATATATTATATATTGTACCAAGCTACTGTATATATGTAATTCTAATTAAGCTTTAAAAACTTCTCAAAGACAGAACAAGGCTGGTGTCAGCAGGTAGCATTTTCAGACAGTGCTGATGGTCAACAATTGCTAACATCACTGTTTGAAGGATATATGACATTGGAATTTCTTACAAAGCTGTAGTCTTTGGCAGGCAAATTAAAAGCCAAGGATATATTTTGTTTCTAAAGTTTTGATACTGGCTGCATCAGAAAAAGTTTTGCATTAGAGATGCATGGCATTATTAGTCCTTTCGGTTCTACAGTGGTAAGATTACACTTGGAGTACTGATGATTTAGAATTGATGTTCAAAGGCTACAAAGATGATGAAGAGACTTGAGGATATTTAACATTAAAGTTTCATTCGAAGCTAATAACATCCTTATGGGGCAATCTGTGATTTCTAGTCAAAAAACAGCCATTCAAAAAGTATATTATCAGGAAAGGATAGGATTAAATACCAGCAAACCCAAAAATTATAATTATCATCCCTTTTTACTGATGCTATTCATATTTTTTAAAAATGCATTTAACTCACATCCAGTTTCTCTTGAATTGTTCTGATCAGTGCAACTTTTTAAGTCCAGCAATGTATAGTTTAAAAGAATGCTTGCAGTAAGATGAAACAATTTTCTTCACATTCCAGTGCCTTCTCAACACCAGGCAAAAAAATACACCATGCATATTTCTACCCATTTTCATGTCATTGGACAACATAAATTTGTTTTAGGAAATACTTTTTAAAGGAAAAAAAATAATCTTGGTGGTATTTCACAAGTAGACTGTAGCATTCTTGATTTTTTTATCCTTTCACTGTATTTATTTCCTGCCTTTTCTCCAGAAACTCATGAAAAAATATACAGTGGTACCTCACAAGACAAGAAACTCGCAGGACGAGCAAAAAAAATTAATCAAATTTATTCCACTAGACGAGCCGCGACTCACACAACAAGCAAATTTTGCACAATAACTTGAGCGTCATCAGTCAGCGCGCTCTGTATTTCTTGTTCAGGCAGCAACTCCGTGCGAGAGTTCTGCTGATGTGGCAAGCACACGCGCACATTCTGCTGACTCTCCTCTCTCGCGTAGTTTACTCCATTCCCATACGGGCGGCAGATCAACGTTCCTGATTGCAATGAGCACCGCGTGATGAGCTCACTTGGGAAATTTCACAACAGAGCTCTCCTCTCTTGCTGCGTAAACAGCGTAAATTAAGTGAAAAGCATTCAAAAGAGAGAACTCCGAGACTTCAGACTCCTCAATCTCCAGGAAGTCCCCTCCCCCTCCTCTCCTCTCCAGGATATTCTCAAAGCGTGCACGCATGCACACGCATGCACACACACACAAAATAAAGCAGAAATTGTCATTGCCCTCAATAAAGCAGAAATTCCCCCTTGTCACTTCTCTGAGGCAAGAAGGATTTGCAAACCGCCCACAATGCCTGGAAAAAGCCCTTTTAAAATGATGGCAGCAGATTCTCCGAGCCAGCAAGCAGCAGCCGAGTCCAGAACTTTCCTCGAATCAGATTCATAAGTGCTGGTTAGTTTGCTCTATTTCTGCTTTATATCATGTATTAATCATGGTTACTTGTTTCAGATGTTAGGGACAATCATTTCTACATCAAATTCCATTGAAAATAATTTTTTGTGAATATTTTTTGGGGCGTGGAACGGATCATCCGACTTTCCATTGTTTCCTATAAGAAACCTCTTTTCGCTTTAAGAGCATTTCAGACTAAGAGCGTTCTCCTGGAATAGATCAGTCTCGCAATCCAAGGTTCCACTGTAGCTCTAAAATAGTACCTCCTGAATTTCTTTCTACAAAAGACTATGTGGCCTAGTAAAAACAGTAAGGATAGGAACAAATAAGAATTCATGTTATATAATAAGAGGTACCTGTTGTAAAACTGTGATGGGATTTGCATACCATTATAAATGTTTTTTATTTAACATGAAGGAATACCAACAAGTAAGTTGGAACTGCAGATCTGGTGTCAGGCAAAGAAAACCTCAGAAAAAGCTGAGGTCAGCAAAGGATGCTAAAAATAAGAAATATGACTTTATATTGGAGGTTGAAGTGTTCTGTGTGCATGGTCCTGAGAGCAGGAATCCAATCTGAACAATGATTAGTGTAGAAAGTTTTACAATTATAACAAAGATTTATTTTCAGGAAACACACTGCAGTGTTAAGAATATCTGACTTAAGAACAACCCTTAGATATGAACAGGCTGCCTATTACTAAGACTGGTGGACAGCCCTATCCTTTCTGGAGCCAAGGAAGAGTTGAAATCATACAATGCTTTCAGAAACCACCAAAGCCATGTGTTTTTAACATAGTGCCGATTTTTAGCAGTTCCAGAAAGCATTACACAGGTTCAACAGTTTGTTGGCTCAAGGAAGGACAATGCCATCCACCATTTTTAGTACTAGACAGTCTGTTTGTAAGTATGAGTTCCAACTTAAATTTGGGTTAAAGACAGAGTTAGAAAACGGAACTCATTTGTAACTCAGGGACTGCCTGTACAAGGATGGGCAAAGCTTAGCTCCTAACTAGCTATTTCCTACCAGAAAAAAATGGTATCACAGCAGTGGGGAGAGATTGCAGGAGTTCTCAAGCTCAGAAAGAGAAAATCACAGCACACAAGAAATGTCTTGTGAACCAGTTCAAATTTTTTATTATAAAACTGCAAGCTAAAAAATTGTCAATTTACAGCAAGAGATCTTTGTAAGTAGCATGCAGCTAAGGCATGTAAATATATTTTCACATCCCCTCTTTCATTCTGTCATCTGCCATTAAAAAGTTGGACTGTAGTAAAAGCAGTAAAGTACTTTATAACACTAATTGCTTCTCAATTCAGTGACTAATTGTCATCAATAATTAATGTAACCATTCCATGCCTCCAAAGTAATACTTCTTCTAGTTTCTGAACTGTTGTTATGCAACAGTTCCCCTTACAGTTAATGAAGGACTTCAGATAAAATTTAGCTGGCAAACTGCTATGTCTAAAAGAATATTGATCTTCAGATCCTCTTCTGTACTGGCTGTTCTGCCTTAGGTAGACATCTCTCAAAGCAAAATCATCATCTCTTCACTCTTCTGTGGTCTTTGGTCCATCCATTTTTAGAAGTCAAAACTTCCTAGTCCCACTCAGTTTACCAGTTTTCTACATGTCTCCAATTCCAACCATAGCTGCTTTCCTGCCAATTCCTTCAACTTCTTCCCCAACTTCTTTCCACACTGGGAAACACAGTGTATGTTTCAAACTCTAACCGATTCCTTTCCCTGCTATTGTACAAGGCCAAGATAATTTGTATGTATGTGACAGAATAACAGATAGTCTTTACATGTTCCATTTGTTCCAAGAATCAAAAGGCACATGCTCCATCTAAGGAAGCTACCTTAGATTACAATCTTTTAGACAAAGAACAGGAAGAATGATCGACAAAGAGGAGACATGGAGTAAATCCTTAATAATACCCCACTTCCCCTTTCTGGTCAATAGATGCCAAAGAGTAAGTGACATTGGATTTGAATCTCAAACACTCCTACTCACAAATTTTTGTTGTTCAGTCGCGCAGTCGTATCCAACTCTTTGTGAACCCATGGACTGCATTACGCCAGGCCCTCCTGTCTTGCACTGCCTCCCGGAGTCTTCCCAAGCTCACACCCATCACAC
>JANHZU010004179.1:449642-460781 GCA_032468055.1 Acrochordus granulatus | reverse complement strand
AGGTTTGCCATAGCTCTCCTCCCAAGGAGCAAGCGTCTTTTAATTTCATGGCTGCAGTCACCATCTGCAGTGATCTTTGAGCCCAACAAAGCAAAATCTGCTACTGCTTTTATTTCTTTCTCTTCTGTTTGGCAGGAAGTGATGGGACCAGATGCCATGATCTTAGTTTCTTTAATGATCATTTTCAAGCCAGCTTTTGTACTCTCCTTTTTCACTTTCTGCCATTAGAACAGTATCATCTACATATCTGAGGCTGTTCCTGGCAATCTTAATTCCAGCTTGTGTTTCACCCAGACTGGCATTTCACATAATGTAATCTGCCCACAAGTTAAAAAAGCAGGGTGACAATATTTTGCCTTGTCATACTCCTTTCCTAATTTTGAACCACTCTGATGTACCATGTCTGATTCTTACTGTTGCTTCTTGATCTGCATACAGGCTTCTCAGGAGACAGGTAAGGTAATCCCATCTCTTTAATAATTTGCCAAAGTTTGTTATGATCCACACAATCAAATGCTTAGTGTAATCAATGAAGCAGAAGTAGATGTTTTTCTGGAATTCCCTTGCTTTCTTCATGATCCAGTGAATTTTTCCAATTTGATCTCTTGCTCCTCTGCCTCTTCTAAATCCAGCTTGTACTTCTGCTAGTTCTTGGTTCACATACTGCTGAAGCCTAGCTTGTAGCATTTTGAGGATAAGCTTGCTAGTGTATGAAATGAGCGCAATTGTATGGTAGTTTGAAAAAGTTTTGGCATTGTCCTTCTTTGGGATTGGAAGGTAAACTGACCTTTTCCAATACTATAGCCACTGAGTTTTCCAAATTTGCTGACATATTGAGTGCAGCACTGCAGTAGCATCATCTTTTAGGATTTTAAATACCATCATCCACTGGAATACCATCATCCACTAGCCTTGCTTAGTAATGCCCACTTGACTTCACATTCCAGGATGTCTCATTCTAGCATAGCAATCACACAATCATGGTTATCAGAAACATTTATATTTCTTGTATAAGTCTTCTGTATATACTTGCCATCTCTTCTTAATCTCTTCTACTTCTGTTAGCTCCCTAAAATTTTTGGTTGAACCTCTGACACAGCTCTCGTTTTCTTCAGAGCACACAAGGACCACAACCATGCCAAGATTGTGCCTCATTGGGGGTTCATATAAGGATAAAATGGTATTTTCTATTTAGACAAGTTGATCCTTTCTTGTTAAAAAATAGAGGTCCAAAAACTATTGTATTAGTTCTTAAAGTTTTATTAGAATCACCAATGAATGGTTCATTACTAGAATCACCAACGAATGGTTCTATGCTTCATCTGACTAGTCCCATCAAAAATTTGGTTCATGTATTTTGTATGTTATGCAGAACAAGAGTCTGATAGGTCAGATTAATAATATCAATCCCAGTGATCCACTCTGCTTGGTTGATACAGCATTATCCTGGGACATGCATTTTTACATTTATTTGTGAGAATGCTTCTTTGTTTAATTTAATTGCAATGCTTAAAGATTTCCATACTTTCTGTTTAAAATATATTAAAGTTGGGAAGATGAATGTTGTATGTCTTTACCTTTAACTATTGCATCTTTCCTGATGTATAATGCAATTTAAAAGTGCAGCTAGATAAGAATCACATGCTTTATGTGCAGTTGACACAACCAGGATTTTCGACAAGACCTTTAGTGCTTATCGTGGTAGATTTATGGGGCCTTCTTGTGCTTTTACTCTATCTCTGTGTAATGAAGTCTTTAAAAACAAAGTTGTCAATCAGTCTACTTTTGTGTGGATGCTAAAGCAACTGCAGTAAAACAACCTATACAGAATGAGTAGGGGAATTGCCTCTACCCATATTTATTTGCAATCTATTTGAAGAAAATCTAAAAATGCTATGTAAAATATCTGTGTAGAACTTAATTTTATAGATGGCAGTGGAATATTGTTTTCAGTCTTTAGGCTGCATTGACACAGTAGGGTCTGCCAATTTAATTCAACATTTATACATAAAACTAGGTACTTGCTAGTGTGTATATTCCATGTACATCCTTCTGCTTTCCTTTCTTTTTCATTTCACTCGCTTTGATCAAATTTGAGAAAGAGCATCATAAGAACTGAGAAACAGCTTTTTTGAAGAAAAGGATGCTAATTTCTCCCAACAGTTTTTAACAGTATTGATTGATAAGAGAAGGAAATTTCAGTTCTTGTTCCTTCTCTGTTTCTCATATTCAATGAATGAAAGATTGAAAGGAATCCAGATAATTTGCTTCTTATAGATTTCTTGAATGAGATGTAGGTCAGGTTTGCTGTACATACTTAATGGTTGGATTTCCTAGTGTTCTGGAAAATATCTTCATATTGATCAAGTTTTCAACAGATTTTCACCCTCCATCCTTCTTTGTTTTTTAACTTTTAAAATGATCACAAAGAAAATGCATATTAATTTCCTTATTTTGTTTTTAAAAAATACAAATATTTTATTGGCCAAGTGTAATTAGACATACAAGTAATTTGAAAAGAAATTAGATACATAAGTAGTTTGAAACTGTTTGAATATTGAACAATTTGGAAAAGGGATACTTAAAAAAAAGATGTCATTCTTTTAAAAATATTAAAAAAATTTAATAGATTTGCAAATATTAGACATATTCCAAAAATGTATTAATTTGATAACTGATAATTACTCCATTGGAAATTTGCAATGAGAGTTACATTTAGAGAATAAGATTGTGCTAAATATTGGCTAGCTAGGTAGCTAAAACATAGATGTTCTATATTTACTTAGATTTTTAATCATGGACTAAAACTAGACTATCCCAAGCTTCTATATATAGTTAAAAGCTACTTAGCAATAATTTTACAATTTATAGTTAACATACAGAGAGTCATTCATCACAGGGCATGGGAAGACTTAGCTGTGATCACAAAAGTATCTGTGGCACAATTAAAAAAAGAATTGACTGAATTCTGAGCCATTTCTTATATTTGACATTCTGTCAAGCTATGCCATAATCTATAAAATGAGTTGGAAAAGAGTTTATTTTTTAAAAAAACAGTTCATGAGTGTACTCCTGCCAATTTATGTAAATGTCAATATAGCAACCAACTCGATAACTGATCCTAAAATATGCAAATATGAGTGAAACACTGAATCTGTAGCTGTAATAAAACATCTTTTCTTTCCATCTGGAATCTCTTGTGAATTCTTTAGACTTTTTATTGTTGCTGGCTAATGGACAAAATACCAGCTGTGAAATTGTAAAACAATATAGCCTACTTGAATCTCACTTTAAAAAGAGCTAGCAATTACTTATTTTTGTAACAAAAATGTCATCTCCATTTGAACATAAATATGGGCAAATGATTAATCAAAGCTGAACCCTTTCTCATGTTTGGTAAAGGAAACAAGCCAAACTTTGGCATAAAAATAACATTTAAGCAAGGCTCTATATCACAGAGTAATAAGGCTGTGGTAAAATATTTAACGGGGTTCTTTTATCTTCATTCTAACCTGAGGCTCATATGATTTGTGATGTTGCTATTAATAATTGAATTCTTTATGTCTTAAAGTTTTACCTGTGATGTTTATATTTACATGGGAATTTGTCATTTAGTTATTATGTATTAATACTCAATTGTGCTATATACTTTGCATACAAAGCAGTGCATTTTTTTGAATTTATTATTTTGTAATGGATATTTATTCTCTTTGCACTTTTTTTGAAAATTCAAAGTGGTGAAAGATATGGAAGAACTAAAAAAATCTGTTTCACTATTCTGTGATGTTTTGCTTGGCTTTAACAATGGTAATCTTGATTATTTTACTGCCTCAAGATAGTAAAGCCAATCAGTTAAAATAAAATCCCAATGTCAACTTGGTATTTTTTATTTTTCCAAAGTCACATAAAAGAGAAGAAAGATACAGTGTATTGACACAGAATTCAATGAAAAGAAATTTGGAATGGATTGTTCACCCAGGCCACTATGAAGTTTCTATGTTTTTGCCAGATTTTTATTTTTAGTAATGATTTAATCAATAAATATCAAAAATCTCCTTTCTCTTCCTTTTGATGAGATTGACAATTAGTATTATGAACAAAGAGTTCAGACAGAAGATGAAATGGGAGTAGTAAAAACAATTTTGTTTGGATATATCTAGGTGCATTCTTTAAGATACAGAATATGCCTTATTTTGGTCTTATTGAGACTAAACTAAAAAAGCAGCCATTCCAAAAAAGTTACATTTAACCCAAAAGTATGCACCTCCCCACCACCCCACCATATACAAAAGAATACATATTATTAGTACTCTACTAACTATAAAACAGAAGTTTTGAACAGGATTTGATGGCCTTTCTGGAGATCTCAAATGACCTGTCAGCAAAAACAAGAATATTCTGTTTCTCTGGGTAATCAAGGCCATGGGTTAGTAAAGACATTATTATATCAACATAACTCACTATATATAAAGGGCAAACACAGATAAGTAAAAGTACTCTTGCATGGGAAAGGTGGAAAAGATAAGGATTTTAGTGCATCTGCATTAGGGGTTCTAAGATTATTCTGAACTAACATCTAAAATTTAACAAAGTTGATATGAGGTGAAGATTCTAAATGTCATTTAATCTGCCAAGTTTGCAATATCCAATTGCTTCCAGAAAGATAAAGCATACTTGGAAGTGAAGTATGTTTTGCCTGAGGTTCCAGCTTCAATGTTCTGCATATAGAGAAGAAGATAAAATCACTAAGAATACATGTATCTCAACAGTCTTGACAAGCTATATTTTCATATGCAGAAATGATTGTTCTTTTTGCTTACATAAGAAATTACTTATGAATTTGAACTACTTATCTGAGCTAAAAGTGATCTAATTCAATGCCAGGCCTGTTAGACTGAATTAAAGTAGGCACCGCTGAAATTATGAGGACAATGTTCTTTGCATTATTTAAGCTCCATGATATCAGTGGCAAGCAAGTTCAAGTAACTTCACCTGAACTCTTAATGCTGGAGCTTTTTATAAGAAATACCTATGTGGTATTTTGTGATATCTGTGATATCTGCTGCTGGAGCTTTTCTTACAGCAATTCTCACAAAGATACTATGCTGGAAATAACCCCACATTTGTCTGCAAAGTTGCCTGTTACTTTTTTGCATCTTGACTTGTTTTCCACCCTGTATCTAACCCTGTACTGTTTAAAGTTCACTCTTGATAGTTTACAACATACCAGCTCAGCTAATATATTAGATATTATTTGAACTAAAATATGTATGCTAGAAAGGCATTTGGCTTGTAAATTCCAAAATGCTGTTATAAAATTTGACTCACCGATAGCAAAACAAGCATGAAGAAGGGAACAAAATCATTCATAGGATAATAGATTCTGACATTATCATGATCACCCATTTGTGCTGAACCAAAACAAGGACAAACTCCTTCAAACCCCTTTTCAAGATGGCATGTATGGGGTCGCCTTTTTGGTAGACAGAGGTAATTTAACTAAATTAAATAGTTTGAAATGAATATCCTTGGAACCTAAAACTGTAGGCTTTCCTTTTGATATGTCAGGATTGATCAAACTCAACATGATTTTTACTGGATCCAGTCATTGTTATTCTGCTGTTTGCTATTTCAAAGAACCATAAATTAAACAAACATTTGCTTTTTTCAGATATATTTATCCATGTGATGTCAGTGAAGTTTTCAGAATAAAAATCAAATAGCCAAAGCAGATCATCCAAAATAACTGTGTCTTGAAAACATCTAAAATAAGCAGGTTTCCCCAAATATAATAGATTTTGTTATGAATAATTAGTCCCATAATTTTAGAATAAAGATCTGTATTTATATACAAATATTAGCTGTACTGAAGTAGCTAAACAGTTAGAAGGTTCAGACAAACAAGTCCTTCATTTATAATCCTCACATTTTTCTTTAAGATCATGGAAGGAAACTTTTGATTGGCAGCTCTAGGATAGGATGAACAATCTGCCGGTCCTGATTTATATATTTAGGCTCTTAGTCTTTTCTGTATGACTCCAGAAGGTCCCTAGATCTTTTGCTGATAACTAGTAGGTATAATTGCTCACCACTTTTGAATTAGGAAATACATGAAAATGCTACTGTAAGCTTTATAGTAAGCTTAATATTATGTTGAATAAAAACATCTTCCAAATTCCTCCCACAAATTAAAGACAAGACTCTGTCATTTTTCATTATGGCTCCTTCCATTTTGGCCCTTTGTAGCTCAAAAAGGGTTAGATGCAACTTCTATAATAAAAAAAAGTTACTTGTTCAAGTTCTAGAAACTGGGAGAAGCAAAGGAAAAACAACTTTTCTCTCATTTTATATCACTAATAGAAGATACATCCTGCTATCCCATAAGCTTGACTTGTTATGACATTAACTCTTGCTTCTTCCATAGTGATCCTGACAAATCTTTTAAATATTTTAATTAGTTGGCTGAAATGATTATATGTCTCAAGGGTTATGAAGTATGTTTCATTGGCTTCTTTGTTAATTATCTGGACATTCTTGAACTTCATATAAAGGAAGAAAAGTAAGATGATACTTAAGGTTCATATTCATTGGAAAATAAATCATGTGTCATGTATTCAGCTCATACCTAAGTGATACTTTATAAATAAGTTCTTATTATTTCTTCCAATAGGCCAAAGATATGATATGAAATAATTATATTTTCTTTAGAATGTAGCCTTTGATAAAGCATTGATATACTATTTTTCCTTTAAGGATTTCTAGATATTTTGAAGCAATTATTTTCAATCTTGAGGCTTACAGCACAGAAAAACAGGCTTCTAATATAATGATAGAGGCATGAACAATTTTCATTTATTAACTGGCCAAGGAACTATTGTTAAAGGGTGGATGAAAAATGTAATAAATAACTAACAAGAAATACTAAGTACTTTTTATAAACTTAGCTTCTAATTCCCCAGGATTTTAGAAGTTTTAGTCTCTCACCTCTGTTTTTGAATGTATCCAATATCTTCTCTTCTATATAATTTTATTTTCTGAAATAATATAGCTTAAACTAAAGTATTTTAGTGATTGTAATAGCACTTAATTCATAATAAATACATGGCACTCAGTATATATTGACATATGTATGAATATAATACTTAAATGTCCTATAATTTATATATTATAAATGTTCTAAAGACTATCTAAGATTTTTTAAAATACCAGATTTTAAGGTAAGAATTATTCAGATGTGTCCAAACTAAAGGAGACTAGAAACTGATAAACAAGTAGTTCATTTTTCCCACATTCCTGATAATCTCGGGGATCTAATGAACAATGACGAAAGACAATTACACAAAACTGAATATGGGAGTTATAAGGACCTTGGGGATCAACTAGTCCATTATTCTTCCATCTGTAGTAATCCATTACTACAGCATAATAGAACTGTCCTGCAGTTATCTTTCTTCCAGGCAATACAAGCCCAATATCTCAACTGTTCCAATCTCCATTAGTTTTTCTTCTAAAGATATTATCATGACTGGATACTGTATTCTAGATATGGTCTGACCAATGCAGAACAGAGAAGGATTATGACTTCTCTTTTGGTGAAGGAAAAACAACAAACTGTTTTGGAGCGCTTCGTCTTCAGAGAGCATTTTAAGACTTAGTGCTTGATGAATTATAATACTATGAGAAAATCATGTCTGACAGGGAGGAAAATAAAGAACAAGGAAGCTACTGGGGAGACAGTAAACATAAGCTGATGGGAGAAATACAGAAAAAGGCAAACAAACTAAAAAACCTTGATGCTCACCTTTTCTAGTCAGATCTCTAAATTCAACCTTAATTCCTGCAAGCCTTCATAGAGGTTTGGCTTTGAAACAGTTCTCTTCTCTTGCACAAAACAGAACTGTTCCTCAAAATGAAATACCAGGTAGAGAGTGAAGGAAGCTACTTATTGCAAAGACGAATGACTATTTAAACTTCCTCAGCTGAGACTTGCATTCCAGATTTGAGTACAAGGGTAGAAAAAAGTCAAAGGACAAAAACTGCAACTACTAAAATGGATTATCTCTGTAGTTGGACTTTATAACTTGATTTTATAGTTTGAAAGACTGAAGCTTCAAAGGATACTGTAGTTTTAAACCTTCTTTCTTGAAAGCTTAAGGAGACAGGTGTAAACAAATTAATGTGTCTCCCTACTATTTAGTGTGTCCATTTGCCTGCTGACACTAGCTTCTGTCTGCTCCTCACCTCACTGCTAATGTTCTTGATCCTGACATCAGACATCCCTTGATGAAGCCTAGGATTGCATTTGCATTTTCTGAACTTGCATTTGCAGTTCATTTTCAACTTGTGTTCTGGTTATCCCAAATCTGTTTTTGCATATACTGATGCTCAGTAAGCTTTGATTTATTATGTCAAAATGTAGAACTTTGTATTTATCCCCTTTAAATTCTAGTATCGGTCCTATGTTCTAGTATGACAAGATTTTCCTGAACCTTGACATTGTCATTAAGACATTTATCATGCTTTATTTTTACACATATTTGATAATCATATCCAAGTAACTGATAATTATGCCAAACTATGCAACGTATAAATTGGAGCTTACTCAATCTCCCTCCCTTGAAGTGAAGCCACAGATCTATACTCCTTGGAAAACAATTGTTTAATTAATTCTTTACACATTTAATAGAAACATTGCCCATCCAAAATGATGTTGTCTTGTGTGGTAGAATCTCATGGGAAACTATACTGAATATTTTCCTGAAATCAAGACATACTATGTCCTTTAAATCCCCTTTGCAATTGATAAACTCCCAATTCTACCTAGTTGGAAATTGTCTCTGGATGGATCTTCTTAGTCAAATATAATTTATGTGTGATGCATAAATACACATAGATGAATTTAAACATAACAAGATTAGGGTTAGGATTAAACAGAATTTAGATATACAAAGTTAAAGCATCAAAACATACATGCAGGCATAATCAGCTTTTTAAAAATATTTTTATGAAAATGTTGATTGTTCTGTTGCTTTTCAAGTTTTAGAGCTATATTTATTATGAATAGTGCTTGTAACATTTGCCTTGTAGGTTGCTGATTAAAATATTATTTTCTTTTCCAGAGAGATATACTTCCCTGTACTTTTTCCTCCTATTACTCAAAGGGTTTTGTTCTAATTCCCAATATCCCAAATAACCTATGGACTATTTAGGAGCTGAAGGGTGATACTCTTCTGCTTGAGCAGCTAGAAAAAATGATGAAAATAAAAGATAAAAGAAAGAAGTTTAAAAAGTGCAAGAAAAAGAAAAGAGAGAGAGAGTAAAACAAAACAAAAGGAAAAAGAAACAAAAATAATAATAAGTAACTTTCAACTTTTATCACACCAAGCATAAGTAAACATAACAACTCTTTACCTCCTTAAAATTACCAAAAACCACCTTTTCTTCCCATACCTAATTCATATCTCTATGGCCTCCAGAAATAATTTTTTAATCCTGTTTCAGCAAAAAGTCTATTAAAAGCTAAAAATGTCCCTGATCAAATAGTCTAACTTTTTACTCTTTCCTTTTGCACTTGACAATCTTGGTCTTTAATTGGTTCCAGTGGTATCTCAGGAATTAGTCTTTCATCAATCTTTGGTACACCAATTTTTTTTCATTCAATAGTACTTATATTTTTGTTTCATTTAAACAAAGTATTATTTCCTCTGTAATGTATAAATATAGAATCAATGAATGGTTAACAGTACATTTCTTATCAGCAAATAATGTTTACACCTTTACTGCTTACCTTAAATATCTGGGTATCATTTAGAAGTGATTGAACTGTTTTTCGCTTCATGATATCCTGGAAGGGAATGGAGAATTGTGAGTGGTGCATTGCAGAAAATAATTGTTCAGGGTATTTGTAGAAAATCAGAACTTTTTCATGATTTCTCTGTATGAAAACCTACAAAATGTCCACCAGGTGTGTTATAAGCGGACTTTAAAAGTCCAATAAAGTTGCAAGCTTTGGCAGGCTTCTAAGCTAGATTTATAGTGTAGTGAAATATGGAATTTCCATTATTCTTTTTTTTCCCAATCTCCCCTGTGACCTCTCTGTATATGAGAATTTGTCTTCATTTAAAAAGGAAAATTCAATATTTTCCATGCAACTGAATGTAAACAAGTGAACTTATATATAAAAAATTTTGATTTCTTGTCCTCTACTATTATATGTATATATTGGACTTAAATATCTTGTAATCTTGATTATGATAAACCATGTAATTTTCTGGGATTTGACCATGGACGCATATTTCCATATTTATAGTATGAGTGAATTGAAAATGACTGATTCATTCCATTTTGTTTAGAGCATGTTTCTCCAACTTGCAACTTTAAGTTGAACTCAACTCCCATATTTCCCAGCCACCATGATAATGGAAGTACATGCAATTTAAAGTTGTCTAGTTTGAAAAACACTGGTTTAGAAAGAAACTCCACATAATATTACAATTCAGTCATGTTTATTCAAAACAAGTCCCAGGAAGTATATAGAATTGCAGTCCATTGTGATCCCTTTCCCTGGGATGCCTAGCTAAGTATTGTAATGCATGTAATTTGTCTTTTTTCATATTGTCTTGCTTAGTCACTGTCTAACAATGGAATTCTGATTAACACACATGCAAAGGCATACAGACACATATTATTCCCATATAGAATGATTTCACTTTCCCCTTTAGTATTTATACTTGATTTTTCTAGTAGGAATGAAATATCCCTTTACACCTAATATTTTTGTATTCTGGCACTACCAAACCTGGATATAAGAAAATGAGAGGGGATATTAGACACAGAATTTATGGAAAGAGAAAAATAACTTGCTGTAATTTGCAAAGAAGTAAAAATGCATGAAATTACCATGGGAATATTTAGTTCTGACATTGTAGAAAATCAACAAAAATGAAGAAATATGTTGTGTTTTGAAAGATGATAATATTGAGTTTTTGGAGCTTAAGTGAAAGATCTGATGTCACTCAAACACAAGCAATGTTGCTCAAAGTAATAGATTTACAAAGTAGATTCCATGGCTTTACCTGCTATTAGAAAGAAGTACAAAACTGCTAGCACACTGGCACCAGTTTACAGATAGTGAGATAT
>JANHZU010004179.1:414387-449583 GCA_032468055.1 Acrochordus granulatus | reverse complement strand
TACAGATAGTGAGATATATATCAAAAGGTAGAAACCATTATAACTAGAAAGAGGCCCCATATCCAATGATAGTCTAGCGAAACAAATAACAGGCCATTAATTTTCCTGCCCTGTGTATCAGACTTTATAATTTACATGCCATACACATGAAAAGTTGGAAGACATCTAATTGACTTCTGTTTATACTACAATCCAAGGATAAATACTCTATATCTCTCAAGATATAAGATGCTTTAGTCTCAGCCAGCATGGTCAATAGGTAGGGGCAAGTCAGCAAATTATTTTACAACTGGGGAAAAGATAGAGGACAGCGGCCTCACTCATCCCATGTACAAAAGGAATGGGACTGGCAGATAGTTTTTTCTTTAGCACTGTTGAAATAGAATGTCCATCACTTTATCTTGAAGATGTAACATTAACTTTGGCATGACTGGGTATGACATGGTTCTCTCCTCCAGCAACTTGTGACCTTTGTCTCTTGAAATGCTTGAAAGATATAGAAATTGTGGTTCAACAACATTTGAAGGACCACAGATTTTCCCTTTATCTTATATGAAATTTTAACACTGGATAGCCAAGTCTTCAGTGTATTCTATGAAAGCTTAACAACAGATAAAAAGATGCTTAGAAGCCTTTAGCAGAGTATAGATCTGTTTGCTTGCTGCTTTTTGCTCCATAGAAAGGCAAGAGAATTATTCTGCCCCTACCCCCTTCTTGTAGCTTTATTCTTTTAAAATCTGGTAATTGAAAACCTATCTTGTTCCTACAGAATGGTTTTGCTATTGTGAGGCCCCCAGGCCATCATGCTGAAGAATCAACAGCCATGTAAGTATCAGGGAATATTGCCCATCTTGGAGTGCTAGGGTTACTGGCAATCACCTGTATTGTGTGTGTCTCAGAGGAGCTCTAATTGTTAGCAGATGACTGAAAAGGCTTTCAAGGTATCCCAAAGGAGATTTATGATCTCAGAGATCACATAGTTTTTTTATAAAACACACACACACACACAGACGTACAAATGCTCCTAAACATTATTTATAGCTGTTTTCCTGACAAATGTGCTTTATAAAATTTTTGTTCTTCTCTATTCCACAGGGGGTTCTGCTTTTTTAATTCGGTTGCAATTACTGCCAAATACTTGCGAGACAAGCTAAATATAGGCAAGATATTGATTGTAGATCTGGTATGTATTCTTGGCAAGCATCATCATTTTAGTGCATTTAGGTAAAAGGGAGAAGAGGGGAAGGGAGGAAGAACAAAAGTGTTGTGTTTTTCTTCTATACTTTAGTTTTTCCTGCTTTTACTACTTAGAAGCCATGATGGTGTGTGTTTTTCCTTTGAATTTGGGAACCTACTAAATTCAGGATGTCAGGATTGAAACCATAAACATGTACAGTATGTTTCACTCTAATGTTGTTAACTGTAATTTTAAAGAGAAGGAACAGATCAGAGCGACTTTTATGGTTCTTAAATGAATTGATTCTTCCAGTATTAAAATAACCTAACAAGTACACAAGTTTACTTTACCATTCAGGATAGAAATCTGAAATAGTTTGATTTAATTGCAAGTCTGATTTTCTTCCTTAAATTGACAATAATTTACCAAAGTCATATTCTTGAAGCAAAATATTTTTTTCCCTATAAGTTTTCAAATCATGAAAAAATATACTAAAAATGGCATTTGTGTTTAAAAAAGGCAATCACTGTGAATTGTTTTTATTTATTAATAAACACAAGAGTTCCAAACAAATGGTAAATTGAAATGCAGTTGTCATATAGCATTTTGTTTATATATTCTACTTATGAATAATGAGCTGAACTTTGCCTTCTGTTACCAACTTTATCTACAGCCTAAAGGAAAATCCAAAGATTGATTTATGAAAGCCATTTTTGTTTTGCCTTCCTTGAAGAAGGAGCAATGCAATAAGACTGGAAAAGCATAGGCAGGAAATAAATCTTAGCATCCAAATCTAACCTTTTACACCTAACCTGTTAATTAATTTTTTCAAGTGATAATTTAAATACAAAATATGAAAACTGAGTTTTAATAGTCTAAATCTTACTCCTATCAAAACTCACAATTAATTATTACTGTAAAGTCATGACTTAATATGTTATATTCCTACTCAGAGTAAAGATTGTGCAAGGGAACTCACATTAATATTTAATTTTAAACCTGTGATATGAGCATATGAGTGACTCTTGTTCATGGGAGTTCCATTCGAGCCTAAAACCACTGACAAAAAAAGGAAGAAAATAATGCAATCTTGAATATATAAAAAAATGGAGAATTAGGTTCCAGATATTACAGTCATTATTATACCCTATAGGTATAAATGTAGAAACCAAAACTAATGCAGCATTATTAACATAATCAATGCAGTAATAACAATGTGATAATTTACCTTGAAATTCACTACCACCAACATCCAACAATAATCATATAGGGAAACTCATTCAGGATGCAGATACTGCTGAACAATATCATACAGTCATGAATCAAGAGAGTCGTACCTCTAGGAGTTAACTTCCACTGGACAGGTGCTTGGATCCATTATCCTTATAAAACTTATAAAACTGACAGTTTGAGCATCATCACTCTTCCACCTAGTGAACAACTGTGGAAGAAGTGTAATTTTTTTTACAACAGCAAACCAGTTTTATTGGTCAAATGTATGTATGGAAAATCCAAAAGTTCTTCTAGTAAAAAGATTAATATCCAGCTGTCAAAACTGTTGGTCCTGTACTTTATGCTGTACAGTTCAGTCAGTGTATGTGAGATAACCTCAAAGGAAGGAAAAACAGAAACTACAATAAGAAAATAAGTAGGAAAGAACCACACAAGAAACAAGGGGTCCAAATCCTGTCAGTTTAATAACAGAACTTTACTCCTGTAATCTGATTAATTATCATTATTTTAGAAATAAAGGGATGAAAGATGAATTAAAAAGAACCACAGTTCTAAATTTCACACCATAACTATCTAACTCTCACCTATGGAAAGTAGGTAGATGACACATTTTTAACAGGTTTTCATGATTTTTCAAGGGCTCAAGCCTAAAATAACATTTTCTTTTGTCTGCCTCCAACATACGTACCCTGAAAATACAATCAGTGCAACTGCAGTGACTGTCACCTTCTCATTTTTGTCTCTGTCCCTTTCCCATTCCAATGAAACCCCCCATCTACTTCTTCATTGGGAAGTAATAGTGGAATAGGGTAAGATAGTTTCAACAAAACCTGTAGGGCCATCAACATCCCCTACGTTGAAATAGCAAATACATTATTTACCATGATGGAAAAGTTGTGGGGCACAGGCTTTCTCTTTTTCTAGGATTACTTAAACTAGTAGGTATTATACTTCTCAAAATTTGGCATTTGGGGCAAGATGACTTCAACCTAACAAACAACTGCTCTATTTCTTTATTGCAAGAGCAAATGCTGTTAGAAGTTTAACGGTAAATTGTTAAAACAGCTTGGAGGCATCACAGCAAAATTCAGAACAGCAACATGAACAGCAACAAACCCAATCCACAGCTTTTATTTCTTTTTTTTAATTTCACATTAAGATGGTTTGATAACTGATAGCAGTTCAGTAGATACACAGCTTGTAGCTGGCCAATAGCTATGATAGCATATACACTATTATCAGTGTTGCAGTGGGCAACTCTGCAGTCAGATTACTGTAGCTACAGGCTCCAGAAACTGTAGGCTGTTCAAAAAATGAAGCTCACTTTTACTCATGGAATAAATGGCTCTGGTATATATATGTATATATCAACACAATGTGGGGATATGGCCTAATGGAGCCTCAAAAACTCAGTATAGTATACAAAAGATTCCAAATTCCATTGTTACCAATCAAAGAGCTATAAATGCAAACATACATTCCTATATACTATGAAGTGTATAAACAGAGTTTCTTGGCTTCAACTTCTATATGTTTTGCATAATATTCTGCATAATAATGTACTATAATAAAATATATATAGTAATTCCATTATTAATTGAAGAGTCAATGTAAATTCTCCTAATTTCTAACTGGGGCTAGGAAAAAAGAAGATCAATAGGAATCAGTAGGATTCCTTTGTTGTACAATAAGTCTTGATTTCAAGGATTTTGGTTCATTAGACTTCAGATTTAACAGTCAAATCTGTTGGGTGAATTTTAGGCAGTAATGACTTTAGTCCAAACAATACTTAGTTTTCTTCAAAACCATTTTTGAAAAAAAAAATTTACTACTACTGGTAAAGAAACTTTTCTCCTGCTTGAAAAATCACTGTTTATTGAATATTAGGCTTTAATTGACATCCATCCCCCATTAGTCCATTCAATCAAGGATTTATTCAACTTTAGATTTGAATGCCTACTTTATTTTTAATTAGACGTACTGTATTTAATTGGATCATCTTTTTCAATAAAATTCAGTAAAAGACTCTGAACGTGCTCTAAATCTCTATGTTGTTAAAAATGATCTAAGTGAAAATAAAGAACAGACCAAATTGATAATCGGTAAAGATAAACGTTTCCACTGCCAGTTGTGGTTGACTCTCGGGGGGAGTGCTCATCTCTGATTCACTGTTTGTTCGAAGATGCTTTTGTGGTCGTGTGGCCAGCATGACTACATATCAAGGCTCATGGAATGCTGTCACCTTTTCCAAGGAAAGTGATACCTATTTTTCTACTTGCATTTTTGTGTGCTTTTGAACTGCTAGGTTGACAGGAGCTGGAGCAAGTAATGGGAGCTCATCCTGTACTGACACTGATTTTAGAAAGCTGTAACCATATGACTACAGATATCTATTTCTAAACAAGATATAAAGGTTGAGAGTTATGCTTCATTATGTCTTATTTTTATTTTAGAAACCATTGCTGACACATGAAACATTTGAGTCAGCCTTGAAAATTCTTTATCTTTCAGACAGTGATTATGACCACAGGAAAAAGATAACATAACCATATTGCTTCCATTTGTTTCCCTCTTTTTGATCCTTTGGGATGGGAAATCTATGGTCCTTCAGATCTTATTGGATGTTAATTCTTTAAGGCACTCCAGCAAGGCCAATGGTCATGGATGATTCAAATTATCATCCAACAGCAGCTGGGAACCCACAGATTCTCACCTCACTTGAACTTTTTCTGTTTCTTTAAAAGATATAAAGTAAAAGATTTAATTTGAACCTGGTACTAGCTAGCAAAGAAACAACATAGCAGTTTTGAATGTTAAAAAGGCAAATTAATGCAGATCATGGCCTGGTCTGGTTCTATTATTATGGATATTTTTCAGCTTTGGAATATGATCAGATTTATTGAAAACCTCAAGTCTTTAAACTGTGAATTTTTAAAATTTTGTAGGTAGTCTTTTTTGAGTGAGGGAATGGTATTTCCTGTAATTTATTTATTTAAACAAATACATTTATATCATCATTTTAACTAGACAGCTTACAAACAAAAATAAAACTAAAAGAAGACAATGTAATTTAAATAATATACAAAACCAATAATATACTATGCACTTGTGGCTGAAAAAAATGCTCCATTCCAGTCACCAAGGCAACAGTTAACATCCAACAACAGGGATTATTCATACACCTGGCCCAAATATGTGTGGGATCATCCAAGTCATTCCTTTATATTAAGGCAATAGGGCTGGAATCAACCATATTTGGAATATGGTTCCACAGGACAGGTACAGTGACAGGGAAGGCAGTGACAAGGGCTATTTGTAATAATTATATCCCTATTTTAACCTCTTACTTTTCAGCAGAATTCTGAAGTGGCACACTATTTTTGCAAATCCATCTAATTTGTATCAGCTGCCTTGATGTTCCTGAATAGAAGGATGAATATATCAGCATAAAGCCAATATTAGAAATGTGAAAAAAAATCTTACTTTTTGAAACAAATTAACTTAGTTTTATAAATCAATATGTGGTGTGAACAGTTAAAATACTGGGCTTAAAGTTGGCATCCTGAGATCAAGTCCATGAGATGCCACGTTAACGGGGTGAACTCCCGTTGTCTGCCTAGCTCCTGCCAATCTAGCAGTTCAAAAGTACGTAAAAATGTAAGTAGATAAATAGGTAGCACCTTAGTGGGAAGGTAACAGCATCCATATGTCACAGCATATAGTCATGCCAATCACATGACAACAGAATGTCTTCAGACATGCTGGCTCTTTGGCTAGGAAATGGAAAGAGCACCACTAGAGTCGGACACAACTGGCAGGGGAAACCTTTACCTTTTTATGTGAATTAACATCTAGATGCAATGCTCAAATTAAACATATACAAGATACAAAACTTAGAGAACACAAAATACACACATGAAAATAATATGTAAAATTAATGTAATAAGGCAACGATATGCAGCATTTTTATGGCATTCTAGGTGCTCTTCAAACTGTTATTGTTTTTCTTTTTAATTTTCAATAACATAGAAAAACAAAAAAACAAAATACATAATAAAATAGCACATAATGATAAAACGATATCTACAATACAACACAAGGAGGGGGAAGGGAGAGGGAAAAGAAAAAAAGGAAAAAGGGGAGGAAACAAGTCCTCACTCATATAACATTCTCACCCTAACTCTGTATGGATATCTTTCCACAACTTCTCCTCTTACATTCTAATCTAATTAGTAAATTACCTATATATTATACTCTTATATTGCAATTCATTTTTAACCAAAATATACATGTCTGTTCTATCAAACTATAGATTACATATAAGTTATGTTATACATTGTTCTTTACTTTTTACTCCTATTACACATTGTAACATATTAATATCTTACTTATTTCCATTCACATTTTACATTTATATGCATATTTCTTATAATTTTGAGTTTAAATTCTTAGGCATCTAATCCTTCTACAAAAAATTTTTTGGTGAATTTCCTCAGCAAAAACTCCCATAATGGCTTCTAAACATCTTAATACTTCTTTGAAATATTATCCTTCAGGATTGCTGTCAGCCTGATTGTTTTTCTACAGATGTTTTGTTACCAAACTAAGCAATATCATCAGTGATGATCTAGAGCATTGATGATGTTACTTAGTTTGGTAATGAAATATCTGCAGAAAAATAATCAAACTCTGAGAGCACTTAGGACCCCACAATTCAACCCTGAGCTACAAATATTATCTTCTATTGGCAATATTTTTAATTAGGAATTTATTTTTGCAGAATACATATATAACAAAATGATGCATTAAAATTATCTTTTTTAAAAGAAATCATCATGGTGTTTATGTGGACTGAATCACACTTAAATCTGGAACAAAGAGAAACTAAAAATGATGGCTTTATTAATCTATACCAAAAATGCAAGAAATTTCTTCGCAGTTGCATGTTCAGAATAAGCAGACCTGCAGTCAACATATAATGCAACTTAGTATAATCATTCCACAACTGATTATTAGAGTTTGTCAACAAAAAGTCTATAAGGATATAATATCCTCATATCCTAATACATATGACTCCACATATATGGACATATCATCCATTATGGAAAGATCTATTAATCCTTTCACAATGGGAAAGTGTTTACAGCAATGTTAGACATAATTTGCTATCTGTCCACAAAGTATGAAATTGTGGTGAGGGACTTCTTGATCCAATATTGCCAAGAGAGTCTCTGCATTAAATACTTCTCCATAAAAATAAAATCTTCAGGCCAACACAATATATAACAGAACACAGTAAAAAACTTAGTAGAGGAAAAAATTCCACTTTAGTTTCATAACCTCTTAATAATACTGTGTAGCAGAAGATTATAGCAAATTCTAACACAAACTTATTAGATTATCATGAAAACAGAATGATTCTCAGTAATATCACCTGTATCTCAGTTATTATCCCATGAGAGCCAGCAAAGGAAGCATGCTGCAAACCCAATTAATCAAGGAATTTCTGCTAGTGGGCCCAGGAGAAGAGCACTTTCTGCCATGGCTCCTGTCCTGTGGAACATTGTGCCCCCCGAGATGAGGTCAGCACCCACTCTTTTAGCCTTCTGAAAGGGTCTGAAGAGCTAGCTCTGCCTCCTGGCTTGGGGTCCGGATGGACTAATAACTAATAACTCCTCCCACCTATAGCTTCTCCCCTCCTTTATGTCTAGTTGATTTTTAGTTAATTTTTAATCTTAGGAAAGCGTTTTTAACCAAGTATAAATGAAATAATCTGAACATACTGTAACTATAAATCAGGATCCAACGATATGATATAATGCTATGGAGAAATTTGTTGTTCCTGAACCACTAAAATAACAGGAAAGAGCAGGAAATCATAATTCTTTCTTTGTATGAAGATAAAGAAGCATTCCAAAATTCATTCACTGTGTCAGATAATGGAAGTTTGTGAGTCATAAGCTAAACTGTCTGTTGTTGTGGCTATAATTCAGTTTATCTAAAATATTCCAAGTTGGAAAGACTATCCTATGTGTATATTATATTATATTTATATATTATATTCCCACAAAAGATTGATGGTTTTTAAATTCGTAATAGAGCAAATTGAATGATCATAATATTAACTAAAGCAGAAGATGTTCATATCAAACCAAAGACTATAACAACTTTGAGACCTATTGTATGAGCAGGTCCCAGGAAGCTCCATTAGTATGTTTTAACTGTCATCTAGATTTGTATCTATATTTTGCAAGATAGATTGTTTAGTCAGGCACACTTTTTAATTATATGGACTGTTTTCTGCCTTTGTTATAAATTTTTGATGTCTCATGCTGATTAGATGTTACATTTTAAGACTAAGTGACCCACAAATTCATAGTAATGATGCAGCCAGACTCCATTTGTCCTTCTTATATTTGAAAATCTTAAAATAATAAACTGTAATTATGATGTCTTAGTGATCATATGCAGCATCAATTACCACAGTTTCTCATGATTAGATTTCCTGAATTAACTAATGAACTCTTGATAAATTTTATAATTAAAATGTATTTTGTTGCTTTACCTTCATGTGAGTTGTTTTCCTTATAATCACGAAATCTTACATTAGCATTAATAAAAATTTATTAGTAATAACATTATAAATTCATGAAACTTTGCACAGGATTATTGAGTAACTCCAGCTTACTAGGATCCTAATAATCACTGAATCTGAATGTTGGCTTGGGCAATCAGAAAATAGATAGCATATGATGGTATATTCAGATTTCATTATTTGGAAGACCATATCCCCAGTAGGACAGAACAGATAGACCAAAGAATTCTAGATAACTCACTTCCTTTTTCACTTGGTGTGTGACCTTGTAAAATCTATACAGCTAAGTATAAAAGAAGTGTTCCTGTTGCATAAATTGATTAATTAAGGTTCTGGACTTTTATCCAAGATTATCCAAAGCCCTAAATATGATTTTGCTGCCATACATTACAGGCTAAGCCATACTCTGTATTATTTATTTTTATTTATGCCTCTGAAATCCAAAGACTCTCGGTGGCTAACAACACTAAAAACAACAATTAAAAACTCTTAAAAATAAAAATAAAACAAGTCCATTAAAACAAAAAACCCGGCAGACTAGCGAGGTGGTCTAAAAATTAGTTCATGTTAGCTAAATCTAGAAACAGTCAACATTGACTGATTGATTGAGGGGTTGTTAATTGCAATCAGGTTGTTAACTGCAATCAGTAACCATGACTTCTTTTCTTGCTATGAACAGTTAAGTATCAGCAACTATTAGTATTCCCGTCGCCTCCATTACATGTTAGCTTCCTTTTGTTACCATATGTACATACACACACAAGAGAGAGAGAGACATCTGGAAATGCAAGTTACCATCCACTGTAATAGATGCCAGGATCATAACTAAAATCTAGGAAGTTTGTGTCATAATTATGATACCAGGATCATAACTAAAATCTAGGAAGATTGTGTCATTAATAAATTGCTTATTTATAAAATCGTGAGTATGTTGTGTGAATGCAGAAGCAGGAATAAAGAACTTCTAAAATGCTATTGGTAAATAATCATATTATAATTAAATATTTGAGCTTCTTTTCTTAATATTTTTGGACTCCATAACTATCTCTTAAATATTATTGTGTGCAAGATATGGTATATGTTCTGGTCCCACCTAAGCCATGAAAGCTGGCGGAGCCATCTTGGAATAGTCACTCTCCCTGAGCCCAACCCACTTCACAAGTTTGTTGTTGTGGGGAAAAATAAGGGGAGGAAGGTGTATTAAATATGTTCACCCCCTTGAGTTGTTTATAGAATAATAAAGGTGGTATATAAATAAATATTAAATTACCATCTCAAACGTAAATTGCTATTCTAACTCAAGATTACTCTGCCTTTTAAAACAACACAAAAAATAATGAAGTTGATGGGCAAGAGACAAATATCCCACAAATGCAATACAGACTTCATTGTAGCTCTTCAGCAGAAAACATGATCTAATTCAAGATTTTCTTCATCTATGGACTCCAGTATCCCAAACTTAATGAAAGAGTCTTTGGATGGATGGATGGATGGATGGATGGATGAATGATGGGGGGTGGAAAGGCAGATAAATAATTTACACAGAAAGACTCATATACACAGGCAGGAATAGATATATTAGCATGGCAAAATGGCAAATGGCCTTGCTATTATTTATTTGAGTTTTATCAAACCTCTATATTTCATCTGGCAGATTTTAGAAGCAGTTCCATATCCATTTAATTACAGAGTTACTTGAGAGCACATATACTTCATGCTGCACCACTCATTTCATTGATTTGTTTTGGTATCCACAAATATGAGAAGATAAGCTCATTCCAGTTTCTATTTACTGACTTAAGAGCCAGAAGGACATTGGGAAAGTCTTCTTTGGGCCTTGCCATTATCATAAGCCTATAAGGAATGAATACAAGAGAAAGCCTTGTTGGTAACTGTACTCAGAACTCTATCAGCAAGCAAAGATGTATTTATTCAAAATAGGCTTGAGTATTTTAGCTAAATTATAAGTAAGTTTCCATCTCCTGAGAGCTCTTATTTATTGCTTTGAAGTGTTTTAATCTGATAAGTGTTTAAGAGCATGGCATTTTAATGTTTTGGTTTCATTTTTATTGCATTATAATTTAGCCATCTGGAATGCAACTTTTGTAGAAAAGCAAGATATATGATTAATAAATAAAAGCAGCAAAAAGTAAGACACAATGAGCTTCTTTCTAGCTTAGTCATAAATTATATGGCAAGGACAAAACAAGGCCCTGAAACAAATACCAATCGGTTGCTCTAACCAAAGAGTGTGCCCAATTTGATCTCCACTATTCTAATTTAACAATTGTTTTTTGGATTGGACAGCTCTCAGATATTTCATTGCCTGTTTTTTTTTAATTGCTTCAGTGTACTGATAAATATTTACTTAGGTTGCAAAGTACTATTCCTCAAAGCATTAAAGTAGCATGTGCTCTGACAAACTTGATGCAGTTGTTTGGAAGGATATTCCAATTTGTCTATTCTTGAATGAGCATGAACCAACAACATTTCTGCCAACACTAAAAGAAAAGTAAAGTGGCTATGCATGCAATGTATGTAAGGATAAGGAGGACCTTTGGAAAGTCATGCTAAGCATTTTTGGAGGTAGTGATAGTATCAGTGCTTTGAAGAAAAGAACTGCTCATTCAAATGGATTTAATTGCATTATTAATACTGATGCAGGTGCTTTTGGATGTGATATCATGAAAGATTAAAGGACACACTACAGTTCATTGTGGCATTCTTTTTTCTTTTTAAAAAATATTTATGTAGAATGACAAACTTTGGGCAAAACAGCCATTATTCCAACTGTCAATGGGTCCAACATACATTATGATAAGGTCCAGAACTAGCTGTGGAAATGAAGACAACTGAAGTTAAGATGAACAGTGCCTATCATCATTCTCTAGAGTTACTTATTCCCATTGATCCCTAATATCCAATTCTCTAAAAAAAATATTAAAAAGTTAAAGGTTTCCCCAACCAGTCATGGCCAACTGTAGGGGTGGTGCTTATCTCCATTTCCTAGCCAAAGAGTCAGCACTGTCCAAAGACATTCCATGGTCATGTGGGTGGCATGACTATATGTCAAGTGGCATAGAATGCTGTTATCTTGCCACCAATTTAGGCAGTATAATATTTGTCTGTTTGCATTTTACATGCTTTCAGATTGTAAAGTTGGCAGGAGCTAGACAGACAATGGGAGCTCATCCCATTACAGAAAGGCTCTTGAGTCTCAAACTTGAGCCACCAACTTTCCAGACAACAAGCCCAGCATCTTATCACTTGCCCTACCACGTGCCCTAATTCAATCCTCTACCTCATGGCAAATTTTCTTCAAGTTGGCAGAATTTTAGTGTGTTGTTGGAAACTTTGCTTCCCAGATTTTCCTCAAATCAAGTGGCAGCCTTGAAGAAGGCATATAGTGGCTTCATTTTCAAAATCATTATGGCTTAAAAAGAATTGTGAATGTTCTGTTCATTGCTTTTCAACACTACTTTATAGTCTAAAAGCAATAGTCTAAGGCTTTTCCAATAGGAGTTAATTTAAGGAACCATGATAGCCTTGTTATTTAAAAATGCTAAAAAAATTATTGCTGGGAATAATTAGTAAACATGTAATAGCTGTACATAAGGCACACAGAATAGGAGGTATAATTCTTTGTCAGAGTATTAGCATAACTTAGACAATCATCAAGTGTCCTGCCAGCTCACATCATATTAAATGGATGGCATTTGTGGCCTTTGGAAGCTCAAGTTTGCTTAAAGATAATGAGACCATATTATTATTATAGATTTTATGAACATGAAGTATGAAGTCCTTTCTGCATCTGAATTCTCTTTTGATGTGGATCTTGCTGTTGAGGGACTGCTAACTGAACTGAATGTTTCAAGGAAGCCAATTTACTCAGCTGGTTGCAAACCCTTTGACCTCAGTAGTAGAATTTGGCAAATCAATAAATGCATGAACGTTTCAGTCTTCTTCAGAAATTGCAAAAAGCACACACAGACTCTTGAGTGTTCTATAGTCCATAGATTTGCAAAATACCAGTTTGTATTTTCAAGCTTTGCCTGTCCCCCTTTTTAAAAGCCAATGAGACCAAGTTAATTAAGCCTGAGGGGTTATGAACTGTTGGCAGTTAATAAGTCATAAAATTCCTCCATAAAACAGGATGCTAGATTCCATCACTGAGACAAGGAGTACAAAGGGCCGGTGTATAATATCTAATTGTACAAAAGGACTGGGATTTCTCAATGACTGCTCATCTGGAGTCTCAAGGGCATGCTCACTGTGGTTTCCTGATTTTTAGAAGCCAGTTTAAAAAATGAGTGTATTAAAGAGTAATTTGCCTGAAAGTTCAGGAAGTTTGGAATAGTGAAGGGTGGGTGGGAAAGGGACAGAAAAAAAGGAAAGAAAGAAGAAAGGAAGGAGAGAGAAATATCAATATTGAGAGGAAAAAGAGAAGAGAAAGCAAAGGGCTCTCACCACATTGACTTGGACATGATTGCATTTGTCATCTGTTTTCTTTCCCCTTTAGGATGTTCACCATGGCAACGGTACACAGCAGGCTTTTTATTCTGACCCCAGCATCCTGTATGTCTCCCTCCATCGCTATGATGAAGGCAACTTCTTCCCTGGCAGCGGAGCCCCAAATGAGGTTAGGTTTATTTCTTTACAGCCCCATTTTTTATTTGTATCTTTTCAGGTAATTGCATTGCATGATTACCCCTAATTTTCTCATCTTCCACTGGTGCTTTAAATTGCACTAGATTACCAAATGGCCCACTGGGAGTGGGGACAGGGTAGAACAAGTGCATAACCCAGAACAGTCCTTGTCAAGTGGGGCCAGGTTGATTTGACATGCTGTTTGATGTTGGTTTCAAAAGGACATTTTTGTGCGTTTTCTTATTTTGATTCACTCTCTGCATTTCCTCTCCATTCTCCCTCTGGCACTTCCCTCTCCTTCCCCCTCCTCCCTTAGGTTGGAAGTGGCCCTGGTGAAGGTTATAATATAAATATTGCTTGGACAGGTGGCCTAGATCCCCCCATGGGAGATGTGGAGTACCTCACAGCATTCAGGTTGGTTCCTGTTTCTTTTTCCAAGTGCCAAATAGAAGTAACATACTGAAATCTATCAGAGTTAGAATACAGCAGCCTTGACATTCAGAAAAATGACCCATGGTGGAAATGGTTTAAAATAAACATCTCTTATTATGTAGTATCTGGAGACCTCGTTTATTCTTTTTTTTTTTACAAAAATCAGTGTTAATATTGCTGACCACCCACAAGACAGAATATGTTCATTTGTTGTCTGAAACAGATTGCTGGAGGAGTGTTGTTTTTTCCTGTAAATTGTTTAATAAGCTTTTTCAAAGCCAAGGAATGAATGGACGCATTGAAAAAGAAACAGAGAGAAGCCATCAATATAAAATATATTTTATTATAGATTCTGGTGATTTCCCTGCAATTTGCTTCATTGTTACTGCATTTGGAAGTCTACTCTTTTGTTGTAATATTATTAAAACCAATTAAAATAGTAACAGTTGCCTTTTTGAACTTTTGGTGCTTCAGAACTACTCATATTTTAAAAAAAATAAAAAGTGAGGAAATGCTATCGCCAAGGGAATGAGGATGTGTTGGGTTTTGTACTTGGGTTTTATTCCTGTAAGCCACCCAGAGATGTCATGAGTTGGCAATATAATTTTAAATAAATAATTTCATTACTACCTTCTTCTGGGATATATTTGACCTTCAAGTCTAATCTGCAACCTTTCTATGACTGGAGTCTCCCATCCTAAGACTAAACAGATCTTAAACTGCTGTTTCCCAATCCAGTTTAGGTCAGCTACCATTTGCTGAGTAACAAGCAAACATATATAGAAGCAACTCCTTTTCGTTTCCATGGAATCTTTTATTTAAGACTGAGTGCAAAGATTTGAAAAGAAGTAAATATATAGAATGAAGAGATCCTTTAGATGGCTTTACTGATTGACCACCAGATATATGTGAAAGGTAGATAGGAAGTGTAAATTCTGCTTTTCCATCATGTACTCTGCCAACTACAATAAAAATGTCCTTATAGTGAATTTGGTCATCCATAAAAAGTTCATATGAATATTAACCTGAACTTATTTGGGGTCTAACATAGCAAAATTGGACAGGACTTCTCTCCAGCAGTGGGGTGTTCAATGCCAGCAAAATTCTGCTTTATCTTTGGTTGTTTAATACATTGTTGTGGATAAGTTGTGAAATTGCTCTTCTTACAAAGTTTTGCTAAGATATATTTGGTAAATATAGATTTTGTTTTACAATTATTATAGTAGACTAACCTGAGTACTGCACTGTAATTAGGGATAGCTCACATCTTATACAGACTTTCCTGCTAAATCACAAAGTTTTATTACCTTACATGATAATCTGACAAATGATTACAATATAAAACCAGTGCTCCTTTAACTTCTATATACAATGATTCAATTGAGCTTTATATAGGCCCTTCCACATCTTTCATATAGTAAATTAATTGGCTTTTATAATAGGTTATTCACTTTGATCTCTGTGATTGAAAAATGTTGGAATGGGCAGAAATATAATACATGGGGGAGTGTCATGTCTATATACAGTATGTGTGTGCGCATGTGTGTTCTTTGCCACATTACTGTGAATTTCTCAGCAGTGGCAGTCCTATATACTAAGCAAGACTTAAATATAACTCATCAGCTGATAGGCAGCTAATTTTTAATGACCTCAATCATCTGGTTATTATCTGTGGCTCCATTCTACTGCCCAATCAATGACCATGATGATGACAGTGTTAATAATTATGGCCATAGAATGAAGAGGCCATTTAATTCTATTCCAGAAATTTATTTTAATTCCAGAAATAGAATGCATGCTGCAAATATTGTAAAAAAAAGTCAATTTTGGAGCTGCCTATTGCCTATCAAGTTCTTTATAGTGAAACGCAAGGCTATTACAAATGTTGGCACTCAGCCAATCACTGACAGGCGGCAAATGTGATTGGTTAAGGAGCTTGTATGTTGTAAGTTGCTCTAGATCTTTCTTCATTCCTCTGATGATGGACTTCAGGATGAATCCAAAAGCTCAGGCAATAAATTTTCCTTTCCAATGTTTGAATTTTCCCTTTTATCAATGTAAAAAAAGTACAACTGAAGTATATTGATCCTTTTTTTCCTTCTTGTGCTTCTATGTGGTCTTCCTACTATTCCAACCATAGATTCATATTGCTCAGTAACTAGGATCTCTTCTTGGTGGAATCTTCCTGTCCCAATAATAGTTTCAAGCCTTTACATGGCATCTTCAATTACAATATGTTTCTCTATTTGGTTAGCTTATTTTCTAGCTTTATAAGCCCTATACACTTAGGGGCTTAAAAAGCAGGTAGGTTTTGTTCTCCAGGTTTGTTCTTGTTCTCCAGGTTTGCTGCTCTTACACAATTCCAGGCTAAAACCTCTCAGTGATCTTTCAGAAGGCACTTTCAGAAGATCCATTTCATTTTGCAGTACATGTTAATTGAATGTCTCTCCAGCTTTTAAGGTCTGCACTCACAGTTTTTGTTTGTTGTATTTTACTAAACCTAAAAAAATATGGTCATACACTTACAGAATATCTTTGTTACCATAAATTCTTAAAGAAATCTTTAATATAGAATACTTTCTATTCTTTTCTCTCCTCCACTTACAATGGGGAATATGTTTTACATCTTCTGATTTGCTTTTATATATGGAAGTACCCTATCATCATCCCTCCCTCCACATTATAGTGGGTAATTGTCTCATTATAGTGGTCTCTGGTTTAATTATGGTAGCCCAGGTTTGCTCATACGATATTGCACATTTTTGTACAAGATATTATTTTATTTATCTATCTGGATCATTGTCTCTTTGGTGGGTTATCTAGTCTAATTTTTTTGTGCAATGTTTTACCTCATCCAAGGTTCTGAATCAACTATAATAAATATATTATTGTCCTTTCACATATTATTCAGTTGGCAAGGGTAAAATCAGTAACATAATGGGAAGCATCATTCTTCTATTTCAGCAGATGTACATGCTGCAAGTTCTCTCATACATGTTTTTTTTCCAATGCAGAAAAGCAAATCTTGTTCTTCAGCAGTGCTGGCAGTCACAAATTCTGTCTAATTTGCTTATATCTAAAAGAGCTTCTTAGAGACATAATATTTCCACACTGTTCTACAAAATTCAAATCATAAATTTCATCCTGAACTGCAACTCTATTCCCACACATGTCTTTGACTATTTCATTCATGACTGGCTACAAACAACTTGACAAATTCAATACTGCTCTCAAGATTTGCTGTGTGGGATTCAGGAATAAGGATAACAATGGGAATTGTACCTAATCCTGCATGCCCACATCGGGCATATATTGAAGAATCTACTTCAATATAGGGACTATATTGAAGAATCCATTGGAGTTGGGAGGAGCTAATGAATAAGAATTATTCTCTAGAGAATAAGAAATTTTCTCTAGAAGATTCTGAATAGGCATGTATAGACGTATAATCCATGCGTGTGAATTCAACACATGCAAAATCACTAAATTGTGGAAGTTTGCTTTAAACGTTTCATTTTTGTAAATCTCTTCCCATTCTCAATTCCACATAGTATAAAGTAAAAAAACTGTCTCTTCTCTTGTGCCCAGTTTTCTTTTAGTACAGCAATACATGTCAGGTTTTGATTGATGTAAATCAAAGTCCTTGAGCTAGGCAAAGATGTTCAGCTTTGGTTGTAAATCTCAAGGTAAGTTAGCAATAGTTAATTTTCCAACTTTCCCAACTAACAATGGAAAAGTTTTGCTCTGACCATTATCATAAGTTAAAGTTTCAAATGTTATATCTAATGCATACCTTCATGGCATTGCAAATATACCACACAATCTATAAAATCTGCTTTCTCTCTCTCCCATTTCAACACACTTGGGTGGTCTGTGAATGCAGTGTTGAGATGGTTTTGCATTCAGACATAACATACCTGAAATTGACACTTCATGCCAAACATGGGGTGGTAGAAGGAAGTATGAAGTCACAGGCTTGCACTGTTTCTGTAAAATGAGTTTTGATCTCATATGTGTTATTTGCCTATCATGGCAAACACCTAGCAAAGATTCAATTACTTAAAATATGCTGTCAAAACCAGTAAATCTCAACTGGAACTACTCTAATACATCAATTTATCCTTTGCCAAGATCTTTGTACAGTTTTCAAAAGCAATGTTTCAATAGTTTGGTGTTGCTATTCAGCTTCTCTCACCTCTTAAATTTTTGATTTACAGTCAACCTCAGATATTGAATAAGGGTAGAATATTAAACATTTTTTGACTGACTAAGCATGCAACCATGCTCCTATCAGAGAAATTTTAATAGCTGCTGATGGCATATCACCTTAAGGATATTAGTCTATAAATTATCTCCAAACAGCTTGAATTTTTTTAAATCTAAGAACACTTAAATGTTTACAGTAGATTGTTAGTAGTAGTTAATATTTCATCTTTTCCCCAAAACTCAAGGGGCCATGCATGATTGATGAGAATGTTCCTGGTCCCTAATCATGCAGAAAGAAGAGAATGAAAATGAAGTCTCTGATATATAGACCAACACCATAACTGGTACACAACTTTGGCTCTTGAACCATGTGCTGTTATTTTCAGACAGCAGGTATTTACAAAAGAACTCTCTGAAGTCTTCTTATTAGTGGAAAAGAAAATTATGGTGGAGACAACACAAATTTATCAGATATGAATTCCAGGGAAAGAGAAAATAGTCCAGCTATTTCTTCTGGAGGAGCTTTTTTCTAGAAGCCATTTATCTGCTTTGTTGCTATACCTGATTGCAGCACCATGATTCCCACAATATCCAAATCTAATGTCCCTATGGAGAATATTCTGAGAAAAATGTGTGGTCACTCCCTCTTCCTTTTGGAAGAAAAGGTTGGCAGAAGGAAAGGAAAAAATATCTTTTTTTCCCCTGACATTTTTTTTCATTTAAATTCTATTCTATCTGCTGATAACTGTCCCATTGTGTTCAGTCTGTTTAGGAAAATAGATTTCAGCCACTTGCAGAAAAGTCCTAACTGTTATTCTAGCTGTTGCTACATGACCCTACTCTTTCTCTCTCTCTCCATCTTCAGAATTTTAGTATCCAAGATGTAACCACTTCAGAGGCTTTTGTAGGAACTTTGAAAGTGGTTTCTGACATCAGAATATTTTAAAGTATTATTCTACTTTTAAACAGGATCATCTAATATATCTGGTGGCCCTTGGATGTCATCGGAAATCAGCCTACTTGATTGTTAGTTTGAATCAAATATTTTTGTAAGCATGCAAAAGAATGACACCCATGTCATTTATAATTTACGTTTAGTTCTAAAGTGATTTTTTTCCTTTTATTTGAAGCCAATTACACTCTCTCCAAATTGGAATAAATATCTCAAATTATTTAGCAAATAAGTAACAAAAGTAGGTAGTCAAAAGATTATAGATGGAGTTGCTGAAATATATATATTAAAGAATCCCAAATCAATCCTTTGCAGGATGAAGTCCTTTTCACTAAAAATCATGGACCCTACTTTACCATGCTACTCCAATGCAGAAGGAGGTTTTTTGACATCCCAGTGTAAGGCTGAGTGAGAGTGACTGGCCCAAAGTAGCCAGGTAGCTTCCAAAAGGGAAGACTAGTATCTGTATCTCTGTACTAGCACCTTAACATGGCTTGTATGAAACCAAATATATAGAAACAGGAAGTGGAGGTACAAGAGGCAGTTTAAGCCTAGTTTTGGCTTTGGTCAGATAAATGAGCATATCATTCTACTTGGGAATATTCAGGACACCAATCAAAAATAGTTTTGTTAAAGAAGAAGAATTATTTGTTAAATTCTAATAATTCAGTAGAAAATTATCAAAATCTGAGTTTTCCTTTCACATGTCTCTCATGTTTATAAAGGGAGAATTATTTTTATATTATTTTTTGTTTCATATCAGAAATAATATAAATTTTCATTTTGAATTATTTATTTCACACTGATTGTTAAAAAAGAAAAATCTTTATCTTGATGCATTTGTATAACTTCCTACCAAATCTTACATATTGTGTCAACACATCTCAAACCAGAAGGAATGACTAAATCATTTTAAAACTACAAAATACATATAATAGTACTAACATCTCAGAGCTAATGGAAATTTTTAAAAATGACTTAATGGCAAACTATGGGGCTGTGGTGTCCAAGCTGTTAAGATGATGGGCTAGTCATCCAGAAGGTTGGCAGCCTGAATTTGAGACCCAGATGCCACATAATGGGGTGAGCTCTCGTTATTCGCTCCAGATCCTGTCACCTAGCAGTCCAATACATGTAAAAATAATTACATGAGAAATTGTTACTGCCTAAATTGGTGGTAAGGTAACAGCATTTCATGTGCCTCAGTGTATAGTCATGCCAGCCACATGATCACAGAAGTGTCTTTGGACAATGTGTGCTCTTTGGCTATGAAACAGAGATGAGCACTGTCCCCTAGAGTAAGACATAATTGAAAGGCGAAACCTTTATCTTTTAAAAGCAAACCATAATTTTGCAGTATATCAAACACCAACAACCCTTATGGAATAGTAATAAATTATTCTCCATTGAAAAAAATGCACTGGAATATTTTAAACATGGAATACAGTACAGCAAAAGGAGAAGGAAATGCGCAAGCTCAGCATTCATGTTTAGTATTTTACCTAGAAATGGCTCTCTTGCTTGAAGAATTAATGTTTAAGGGAAAATAAAAATGTTGGAGAAGTAGTTTATAAATCCTGCAAATTCTTGTGCCACTATATCATGAGTTTAGACTTGTTTTGGTTTAACTTAGTGAAAAAATGATTGTGTTGAAATATCTGTGCATCTAAATTTGAAAAAAAATTGAAACAGCAGTAAAATTTGGAGGGTCAAATAGAATGTAACTTTGGGCAATGGATTTTCCGCATAAATCTGTCTGGGGAGGCAGGAAAATGGAATCATCAATGGAATTTCTTTAGTGAGCTTCACATACACCTAATTTTAATCTTTTAATAAAAGAACAAGATGATGCATATTATTTCACATGTTCTCAAAAAGAGAAATTTGTACTCCCATTTCAGGGAATAAACTGAAAAAAAAACATAGGCCAAAGTTTGAGAGGCAAGTTTTAGATTTACAAAGCTACTTTGTTCCTGCAGAAGGAACAATGCAGGAGATCCACACCCAGCAGAAAAGAGCTGTGTGAATCTGAAGCACAGCTAATATGACAACTGACAAGCCCGAGGAGCTCAGAGAAGAAAGTCAGCCACTTACATGTCATTTTGACTAGGGAAGGGAAAATGTTGATTTTGGTTCTCTCAGGGTCCCATGTTTTCAATTCTGTCCACCTGAATTCACCGAACTTAAAGTCTGTTAAGTTCTCAAATGGTTTAATGTACATTTCCCAAGCATTTTTTGTGATTTTGCCTAATATACAGTTCTGCAGCTTTCTCTAACATAATGCATTTTTCTACATAATTTTCATAAATATGTGTATTTATGAATTTAAATTTATAAATTTAACAAAATTAGTCAATTGCATTGCAAAATCGGAACACATTAGATATTTAATAACTGAATTTCCATTCAAGAAGTGGCTTCAAAATCCACAGTAGAAGAACTTCATATTCCAAATTAAAAAAAAAAAATCTGCCAAATCTAATGCAGTTCCTTAAGTGTTCCACCTAAAAGTACCAATTGGGAAGATCACAAATGGCAATCACATAACCCTGGGACACCAATCATAAATACATGCAAGTTGTGAAATACCTATGAGGATACTACAACAGTCATAAGTGCAAGGGCCAGACATAAATCACTTTTTTTAGTCTCATTGTAACTGTTTAACTTCATGGAGTCCCTCTGTAAGGGAAATGAACAGTTTCAAAATTTAATAAATAACTAAATAAACTTCAAATAGTCTCTAATCAAATGGTTGTAAGTTGATGACTACCCATATAAATAATAAAACTACAGTAACTGATATTTATTTCAGTGACTGTCCTATTACTTTACAATAGTAAAAAGTAGCAGTTTTAGTATATTGCCCAAGTCTGGAAGAATCTGCTAGCTCATAGCTGAAGCTTAAATACAATATAGTAGGCTCAGCATATATTTAGTAGTACAATGTTGTTAAGTAAAAATAGGCCATGAACACAATCTGTAAGAGTTAGAGATGGGTCAGTATTTTTTTCCATTCAATACTGAACACTTGTCAAAACTGTCTAACTTCTTAAGCTGAAGGTTATGAAATTGAGGCTAACAAATTTGCCCACGCAAATGTCCTTTGAATGATTATTTTTTCCAAGCCTGGGTTTCTGTTCAAATAGAGCAAAGGCATCTATCTGGATGTGGAGTGATGTGTGTGTCAAAAAGTCAAGATAATAGGTGCACAATTGGAGCCACGTCCATTTTTACGTGCACAACTGTACCATAAATTTCCTCTGCAGATTGCACTGCTTATGGCAAGCACATTCAATATAGAATTATACTGCATTATAGTTAATCTAATTTATACAGATGTGAAAGGTGTGATTTTGTAATTAGCATCTGCATATTTTTTGTCAAAGAAAAAAGTTATATTTTCTGTAATTATATGAGAGAAAATGTCTAACAGTTTCAGCCATCCTTAGAAAGGATTTGGAAATAAATTAATAAAACTTGGAATATTTAGTGGTGTTTAAATGAATCAGCATATAAAGAAACATACACACAGAAAAATTACTAATCAATTAGATCTTTATCCTACTCCTACTTTATACTGTTATATATATAATATATATACTGTATATATTTCTCAATTAGGACAGTTTTATTTATTTATTTTTACATTTTATATATTAATCCTCAACCAAAAATTTCACAGGACTGGGATTACCTCTGCAATAAGAAAACTACAATTTTGAAGTGTAATTTGAAATAGCTGAAAAATCCAATTTTTTAATTTTCTATTTGCAGATTTGAAAGACAAGTTTATAGCAGAATTATACGCTGTATAATAATGATGTTTCTCAGTTACACAATTTTCAATTATTGGACTTCAAATCCTAGATGTTCTAGCCAGGATATTCACAGTAAAGAATTATGAAAGTTGAAATCCACACATAAGCCATTTTCCAAGAATGAGGGAAAAATGGTTTACATTTCACTTCAGCATTACTATCTATTGTACTTAGGCTTTTTCATTGCCCAAGGGAACAATCTTCTGAACATGAAGTAAAGTGGTCAATTCCTTTTTTCTCCAATACATGGTCCAGAAAGATTAATCAGGGATATTCCTAACGCTTTTTTTAAATGCCATGATTCACTTTGTGGATTATTTATTTCAAGTCAATTCAGTTTATTATGTTCAAAGATGAGTACAGATAATATAAAAATAAAATGTAATTTAATTTAAACTTAATTCATTCCAGGAATAAATCCAGATTGATCTGGGCCTCCAGAACATAAAATACCTTTAAGCAGATTGCTGGTGGAAGAGGCTGAAAGTGAATGCTGGTTTTGCAACTATGGCCATTTTCTGGGTGTAATAAAAGATCCTAAGCTGTATAGCTCATAGTTCATTGGGAAGTCACAAGTAATGGCTTCAGAAAAAAAAAACTTAAAATTGACCTGCTCCTGCTTCATTTTTTTTTCTTCTTATTTAAAACAATTCGTTCTATTTCGAAATGAGACTTTTTAATTTTCTGATTCTTCAGCTATTTTAAAACATGCCTACACACATGTACATTTACACAGAATAATAACTCTTGAAATAATGGCCATTCTGGTGCAATGCTTCTAGAAACAGTTTCTTAAGCTCAAGGTTCTGCGACTCCACCCAGGCATCAGCTTTTATTCCTAAGGCTTTCTTCATGGCTTGCTTTCTTTAATTCTGTATAAATGTTCTTAAGTCGTGGACATTATTCCTGGGCCTGACCTCTTATTTGCTTGCTCTCTTAGCTTTGTCTTCTTCTGCTAAGTGGGACACCTAATCTACTGTTTCATAGTGATCCAAAACATGGCCTTGTATTTTCAGAGCCATCAATTTTAGTTCATGCTACAAAGAACTGGCTCCATGTTTGATAATTCAGTGCAGCTCAGGCCTTTGATTCTTCTTATTTTTTCCCAGTTTCCTGGATTTCTCCAATGGGTATATTTACTGAAAATGCATGTTCCTCATTGTACTCTTTTTAAATCTACCTTTATATCTTCATGATAGTAGTGGGCTTGTTCAACATGCATCATTAAAATCCTTTTTAATGAGAGGGGAGGTGTAACAAGCAATTAATAGTTTAAGTATTCCTCAGATCTTGGTCATCTGTACAGAGAGTGATTTTTCCACATTTAAAGGCCAATCAGATAAATCTAATGCTAGTTCCATAATGACTAATCTCAATACATTAGTGTTCAGCTAATATAAAAGATGCCACATGTTCAAAGCAACTATTGTATTTCTTTTTTCTATATTTTCTACCTGGGGAAGAAAATATTCCTTTAAATATATAAAAATGAATTAGAGAATATTTTCAAGATGTCATTTGAGAAACAGAATAGCTTGGGGTCTTCATGGCAAGAGTGAAAATAATAAACCAAGAGAACTGTGTGAATCACAGAACACTGTGTTGAAAATGAATAGAAGGCAACAATTGGCAGAATATATTTGCCAGAGCTCCATAATCATCAGATTCTCTCCAAACTTTTCCTGACTTCCTGGTTTGTTTCATATGGTGTAGTTAGGTGTAAAAGTGATGAGGTGATAAGCTTATAATTCATGGGCTTGCTTGCTTTGCATAACAATTTATTTTGCTTGTATGATTTAAACACAGGTTTCATAACAATTTATTTTTTAACCATGACTTGCCCAAAGGGTTGATACTATACTGTGCCTCAAAGTCAGAAGTGTGCTGGAGTGGCATGTACCAGAGCTAATTGTTACATTTTCTGGAATTTTGGTAGCTGGTTGAGAGGAGAGTTGAGCCACAATACCTCCAGTCAGTTGACTGGAGGCTTGTGGCATAGCATGGCAGTACAATGGAGCTGGCAGAGCCAGTTGTTAAACATTTCCCAGCACACTACTACCTAAAGTCATAAATGAGAGGGACACTGTGAAAAATTATCTCTTGTATTTTTTTCACTTTAGCGCACTGTCTACTACAGTGACTTGTCTGAAGCCATGAAAAGTACCAGCTGCTTTATAGTAGCTAGTGAGAAACTCTGAAAGTGAGCTTTTAAGAAAAAACTTGCCCCAGAAAAGTAGAAGGATTTATGTAGCACTTCCATGATAGCTATTGGTTTGTTTAATTCTGCTGAGCAAGAATATTTATCTCTTTGAATATTTTGGCACTGCAAACTGCTGCATGCTGTCAATGCATGTCTTAATTTTGATCATCTTTTATATCAATATCCAAGAGATTAAAGATACTTCTGTTTAGAGAAAAGGATGGAAAAATCTAAGATAGGGATTGGATAAGAAATTATTCAGAATGCAACACCTGAAAGGTTTAGAAGGCTCATTATACTTCAAAGTTTGCAAGTAAATTAACCAGCAACCCTTTTTATGCATGTAATATATTCATGTGCTTCTTTTACTTTGTATTTGAAAACACACTTTCTTACTAAACTGCTCTCCATCCTTCAATTACCTTTCTTGTTTCCCTGAAATTAATATTGTAAAATAAAATGCATTTAATCCACTCCAAGACAAAATATTTTCTTTACAGAAATTAATATGACTCGACTTTCTCTCAGATGCATAATTTTTTTTATTGATGTGGCTAAAGACAAGTAGAAGAGAAAATAATAAATAGATCATGTACCTACTTTAGATATGTTAAAAGCAGTTTGATTAAATTAAAAGTCCTAAAATTTTTTTTACTTTATCACTGAGTTCCTAATCCTTATAAAGTTGGTAGAGAAATATTCCAGATAAACAGATGATATACTTTCTTTCTTCAAATGTTTTATAATTGACAATGAATTCAGAAATTTACCAGCAAAGTAAATTGTCTGAGCAATAATGATGAGAAGAAAATAGTCAATAATGAATTCTGATTTGTTTATATTTATAAACATTTTCCACCATATTTCAATGGATATTCTGCTTTACTTGTTTTTTTCAAAAATCCATCATTGACCTGGCATTCTGTTCCCCTTGAGCCTACTCTACTCAGTCTTTATATTTGCAAATCTTTGGGAATTAGTGTGCATGTCAGTACAGTATAAAACATAGAAATGGGTCAACTGAATTCTTCATTTTGTTCAGTGACAGTGTTTTGCTTTCTTAAGAATCCATTTAGAATCTATAATTTTAAAATTGTTTTAATTTTAGTTACCCTGTTTTTATTGTTATATTTAGTGACTTGTATTTTTAATTGCTTTAAAACACTTTGAATGGTAGATCAACAGGAAAGCAAAATATTTTTTTTAAAAAATATGTTGCTTTGCAAAATAAAATGAGATTTGAACTTTCAGTTCCTGACACTATTATAGTAAATGATGGAGATATCTGAAGCATGTATTAAAAAATGCAATGAATCCAACATGTTCAGACATTTTAATTTCTATTCCACATGTGCTATTTCATACAAAAAAATTTTCAAAAAAAGTGATATAAAATGTCCTCGTCACTGAAGAAGATAAACTGCTGAAATGTAAATTATGTTTTCAAATAAAATTCTTTTATCATTTGGGCAATGATTTTGGGAAGACTTTTGATATTGTATATTCCTTATTTTTCATGTTATTCTGCTCAAACTCCAGATCTTTTCAAATTAAGCTAAAAAGCCCGAGAGCTTTGCTGCTAGACCTCATACAATCCATTGCAGTATTGGGAGATAATGGATGAGTAACTGTAACACGCAACCCATCATTTCAAACAAACTATAATATCAGAAATGTATTGAATGTCAACATTCCCCCTCGGTTTCTCTCGAAGCCTTCCTTCTCACACTATTTTCAAGCACACCAAGTAAATTGTCGTACGTATTGGACCTTTGCGGCTTGGGGCAAAGAATGGAAAAATTATTTACAAAAGCTTGAAAATATTTAATCACAAGAGGCAGGGGGCAACAATGTTTTAATTATCAGTACCTTAGGCACTGGCTGGCTGGAGGCTTTCTCAAACAACCAAATGCACTGAATAGCTGTTTGCCAGCCTTAGGGTCAGGCTGAGATGAAACAGATAAGATAATTGGCTCTAATGAAATCCAGAAGGCCTTGGCTTTCTTCTTTGAGCTTGGATTTGAAAAGTGCTGTGGAAGTGAGCCTTAATTCAAACCAGTCCTGAACTAGGCCCATTTCTCAATGACTTTGATATTGTTTGAAGTTCTAAAAGTGTTCGCCACACCACTGGCCTGCTGGGCCAGGCCTCCCCGGTCACCTTAATTACCAAGCTTTATTGCTGACTTTACTACACAGGAAAGGAGCCATTATATGTTCCATCAACATCAGCTCTCCTCAGATTGGAGGAAAGGGCAGGGTGAAAGGCCACCGTAGGAAGGCAGAAACTTCACTTTGAGGTAGTCGGATCATTTACCCGTGTTGAATTTCACTGGGCGATGTGTGGACATTCCTAACAGCACAGAAGTCAAATTTCTATTATTTTTTTTAAAGTGATTACCTTTCAAAACATTTTGTTTGCCTGTGATTTGTGAAGAAAGCCTTTGTTTTTGGAAGTGGGATTCCGACAAAGAGCTAATCAATCAGATGCCAAATGTTAAAGGTGGATTAATTTTTTTTTCTGAATACGAAATTAGGGAGGAGAACATTTTGTCTTGGGGAACTCCTACACCCCTCTTCCCCAAATTGGTTTTCTTATATCTTCCATGATATCTATAAGAGTTAGAGGAACAAAAGCAAGGTGTTCTGTTTCACTACTGCAGGTAGATTATGTCTACCAATAATTTAATCCCAGACTAATTCTTTTTGTAATCTTGCAAACCTTTCAATCATTACTTCAACCTTTAGTTAATAAAGGATTTAAGGGCAAAAACATGGAGAAACCTCAAAGGATCAAGGACAATGCAGTTCCTGTCATTCTGAGGCAAAAAAAAATTGAGGCTGCATCCATATGTTGCTGTAGATTGTAAACAGAAATAATAACTCTATTTCCAGATTCTGGACTTTAAACAACATTAAGTAGTCAAGTGGAAAACCTCTTCTCTTATTCCCAGCCTAATTATTAATGGTGGATTTCTTTTAATTTGTTTAGTAGCATCATGGTATGGAAAGAATTGGGAGGAAAGGATTATATAGCTCTCCCTGACTGATCCTTCCTTTGCTGCAATTCAGAGGCAGGGGCTGCGGGGAGAGAAGAAATGGATATTAAAGTAACATCGTCATTTGTTTAAAGAAATTAGGTTAAAGCAATTGTATAACTTTCTAGAAAAGTCAGAGATTGCAGGGAAAGAAAGAGTAACTTGTGAGGGCCCTGCCAGTTGAAAATGGCACTAAAAAGTTTTGTGTGACAATTTGGTAGACCAAATTGCTATTTTAATGCATTTAATCTCTGAAACTGGAGGGTGGCAGTAGAGAATAAAAGATGAAGAAGCAAAACAAATTTCTTATTCGTAATGCCCTGAAAAATTGGTGGTTGTATTGTCGTACATACTAGGGTAGAAATAGCCTACAATTGGTGCTGGGTGATAGAAATCCTTGAGGTGGTTTGTTTTATAAATAGACCAGTCAGTGGCTGACAGCTTTTATATGAGGATTTTATTACTCAGTTAGTCTGCCTTGTTCACAAAAATGTGTATGAAGTATGTAAAATAAATGTCCATCTTCTCACCACAAAACAAAATACGTTAAGAGGACAACGGAACAGCTGTGCAGAACTTTTTTGCTGATACTGTTGGTATTATGTGCTGTTCCTTTCCAAAAGTTGATGAACTTATTCTGAGGAGACAAAAGTGGAAACACGTTGGGTTAGCTGTACTGTCATTTCTGCTGCTCTGTTCCATGAGGAAGGAACAAGCTTGAGAAAGGTGCCTCCCATTTTGACTAATAAAAGTTTAATTTCTTCAGAGCATATTCAGGTTTCAGAACACTAAGGCATAGGTAACCACTTGTACCATTGGCTGCGTACATCCCTAACATTTGCAATATTTGAAGGATCCTGAAATCACATTATAAACACTTAGTGGCAAAATGACCAAATTTTAATGTGGTGTTTAAAAAATGACAAATTTTAAAATGCTACAGAATCACTCCTAATCCATTGGCAGATTAGGTTCAGATGGCCTCTGAATCATGAGAAATTGCTCATCTTAAACTAAAATATTATTTTGTTTTAGAAGATGAAATAGAAATATGGCCATACAACCTTTAAGGATTGTGGTTAGAATCAAGTAGTACAGCTTTATGAATAAAGGTAAAAGGTAAAGATTTCACCTGCCAGTCGTGGCCAACTCTAGGGGGGCAGTGATTATCACAGCTGAAGGAGCCAGTGTTTGTCTGAAGACACTTCTGTGGTCATGTGGCCAGCATGACTGTATGCTAAGGCTCACAGAATGCTGTTACCTTTCCCACCTAAATTAGGCAGTACCTATTTATCTATTTGCATTTTTACATGCTTTTGAACTGTTAGGTTGATAGGAGCTAGGTTGTCAAGTAATGAGACACCCTCTTACACAGCACCATTTGAGTCTCAAACTTAAGCTGCCAACTTTCCAGCCAACTAGCCTAGCATCTTAACCATTCAGCCACTGCATCCCAATCCTATAAACAGAAATGTATAATTATAGGATATTTTCATAACTTGGAATTTATTGCATTGGAGCTGTAACTGCAATTCGTACAGTTGCATGAAAAGACTAGCCGCCAAGAGTCTTTAGATTTCTGCGGTATATAAATTTAATGAATAAATAAATAAATAAAATAAAAACCAAGAAAGTAGATGATGACTTCATCTGAGATAGTCCAAGGCTTTAAAACAAAGATATTATTTTTTCAATGACAATAATATATGGTACTGTTAGTTAGAGATTAGGAGGTTGTGGTCTAAAAAAAGATACCAGATTGTTAAGGCTTTTGATAATATTTTGCAAATCAATTTACTTTTTTATGCTGCAGATTTTGACACATATGATTTGGGTTTTTTCTATAGTTATCCCATTTTTTAATTTAACATTCCTTTTATTGTTACATTGATTTTGAGATGATAAATAAGATTAAAAATATTAATATGATGCTAAATTTTATATACTGAAAACTGGGCATTTATCAGTTTATGAAAAATGGACTTGGAAAGTTTCCATGGGATTACAGTGATCACATTAATATGGATTCAGATTAGATTCAGATACACTGTCAGGAACTGAAAACTCTATCATTTATAAAGAACTTGCAATTTATAAAATAGTTAACTTCTGGGAGACAAAGGTTAGCATTTTACAATAAGTTTCAGAATCAGTCTATTAAAACTAAAAGCAGAAAAAAATAAAATAAAAATTGAGACTAACAGTTCAAACCTATTCAATTTTCATTTGAAGTTCCACTATATTCAATTACTAACATTATTACACTAAACTACAATATCAGTTCTGACTTAGTGTATTGCTTGTAAGCTATTTGTTGTGATTTCTAAAATCATTATTTGTTCACATATGAATCCAAACTATTCTGAGAAAACAAACCATGGTTAGTACAATATATGAACTTCAATATGCTTTAGCTTAATCGAGTCATTTTCAGCTCTGAAATTCATTTGTGAAAACATGACTAAAGAAAATACTAATAACTATTCCAAAGTAATGTAACTTTTTTTTCAGTTAGTCTTTGAATTCCCAAAGATTATTTTATGTGAGTGAGATTTGTTTTTTGCTCACTACAATGAACATGAAATAATTAGAGGTAATAGAGACACTACTCACAAAACAAATGGTAGCTAATGTGGCTTAAAGGTAAAATAGGTAATAAAACCAAAATAGGCACTAGCACATCTCTTTATTTATTTGATTTTCTGTGTGAAGACTCGCACATATGTGTTAACAAGGTTAAAACAACTATCTCAACAGCATATCTTGCTTCTTATTGAAGTGTCATTCCTATGAACAAGCCTGTTCTGATTGGAATCATATGAATGTTACTTCAGGTAAGGGCAATGATAAAAAAAGCATAGGGGGAAGTGCCTAAAATAAAAAAATATTTAGTGAGTAACTTCCAAAACTGAATATGAAATAAAATAGAATATTGCTTGGGAAGGAACTAGTTCTGTTTACTGCTTCGATATAGCAAATCAGAGAAACAGAAGCAAAAAAAACCAAGAACCAAAATTAAAATATCTTCACTATATTATTGTCCACTCTTATGTTTCCAAAGTAAGAAAAATAAAACTTGAATTCATTTCTGTGTTGCAGGGTTCTTCATTGGCAGAGCAAGTTTTAAATCATTTATAGCCATATAATTTGAATAGAAATCTACTGTACATTTTCTCTTGCAGGGTCAATGATTTAACTTCTTCCCCTGCTTTTGTTTCTTTATATTCCCTATATTTTAATTGGAGTTGGATTTGGAAACCACCTAGATATACAATACTTTCAAAATAGAAAAGTGTCCTTTAGCAGCTTTTCACTGGACAAGAACGCATAACTTGGGGGACCAGGGCTCCATTTGAATGCCATGTTGGAGGGCCCATACTTCCTTAATCAATGGGTTGAGCCACTATAATGAAGATAGGATCAGAACAAAAATGCAATTTAAGTTTCATTTGAACCCCATGTAATTTAAATAGTTCATAGAACTAAAGATTTTAAAGATATTTAATAAATGAAAGAGTTCTAAAAATGTTGTTAGCTGACTCAATACTTTATTTTTGGTTGATTTCTAAAGTTTGTTTTCCCTCAAGAGCTTTTACAGATGGTTGTGCCTGTTGCTTATATCAGTTAATTATACAGATATATTGATAATGAAAGATATATATTTGCAGCTTTTTAATTTTTTTATACATTATTGTTTTAAGAATTACCAATCATAACAAAGATAGGGGTTTTTTTATACATGTGGAAATAACAATCCATACTAAGAGACAGAATAAATGGTTCGGCCTACTCTGTGGTAAATCTATAACTAAAGCAGCTACCTAAACCATTTTATGCCCTAAGAACTATGTAAAGCATCCAACCAATTAACAAAGATCACTCAGAATGATCTTTTAAAATGAAACATATGGAAATTTAGGGATAATAAAATCCTTCTTTGCACAATGTACAGTTGAATAGTGGAATTTTCTGTCATCATTTATATCGTTTTAAAAGGGAACTTAGCAAATTCATAGAAGCATCTATTGCTTTGGATGAATGTTTACTATCTATGGAATTATAAGCAACAATAATGCTACCTGGTAGGGAGCAACAATAGAGAAGGTCTTTTCCCTTCTGCCATTTTTGGAAGCATTTCAAATGCATTTATCCACCATTCAAAGATCATGGTTCAGGTGCTAGCTTAGAAACCAGGAAACTATAAGTTCTAGGCCTCCCTTAGGCATGAAAGCTGGCTGGATGTCCTTCAGCTAATTACTCTATCTCAGCCTAATGCACTTTACAAAATTGTAGTGGGGAAAATGGAGATAGGAGTATAAGATATGTTTACCATCTTGAGTTATGTATAAAAAGGTGGAGAAAATAATCATATTCTGTGATTAGACTTATTCTGGACTAAATGAGTTCTTGACCAGATCAAGAAGAGCTCTTTTTATTTACTACCTAGCAAATTTTTGTTTGCTAGATATAAGTGTACCATTTTTCAGATATATGGTTTCAACTTGTCCTATTATTGTATGGCTACATATTGGTCACAAATTCATAAGATTGTCACAAGTTGTATATGTTCTTCTGCCTTACATCTCAAGCACATGGAACCTTTCAACAGAATGTCTTAGGACATGCTTATATTGTCTCTTCTGTAAACATGTTTCATTATTTCAACTATCACAAGATATTTTTTGGGAGGTAGCTATGGCATCAGAAACTTAGCTATCTGGCTTTCAGGATATGGAATGCTCTCCTCCAAGAATGAGTTTTGCCCAAGCATTTCAGTATTTAGAAAAGAGCCAAAAGGAAACTGAGGAAACTGGATATTGTAGAATACTAGATTCTAATTGGGTATTGCAGAATGTGGATTTTCAAAGAATTTATTTGTTTTATGTAACAAGAGCATTTTTATGTTCTTATAACCTATATCAAGCTGTGTGTTTCTTCTATCATCTATCTCTCATCTATCTTTTTATTTATCAAATTTATATCCTCTATTTTTTTCATTTAATTGCCCCAAGCAATTTTACAAGTATTGCACAATATTATAAATCCTAAGTGATTAACAGTTATCAAATGCAAGCTGTAACTAAAAACATAGATATAACAACTGCATTTAACTGTTCCATTAATAAGAACAAAAATGTGGGAGTAGAAGCTTAACACATATCATTCCCAGAATGTTCTTGTCTGGAATTACTGTTTTATTTCTTAAATTTAGCACTTTAGCTTTACTGGCACTTGGAAATAGCATCTTGGTCTGTTTTTGGCTAGCTTATGATGTCTTGATATTCTTTTAAATTGGCTCCTTGTAGAGAAAAATTAATATTATTATTTTGGAAAAAAAGGGTCATAGTTTCACAGAGATTTTCATAATACCACTGAGACTCAGGAAGGACAATATTTCTGGATGTGGTTGCCATCTATAATCTTTATAGTATCAACATCTTCCTGCTCTAGATCAAAGACATTCCTTTGTAAATAGAAATAAATATCTATGTTATTATTTCTGCTTCTTTGTTTTGTTTTTTCTTTTGCCTTACACAGTAGAAAACAATGTCTGCAACCAACAATACTCCTTAGAAGCTAAAGAATCAATCAATGACACAACTTCCAAATTCTTTCCATGTGAAAGAAAATTGAGCAACAGGGAAGGACTATCCAAAATAGTTATGAAATCATGAAAGCAAAAAGGGTTAAAAGCCAACCAGATAAAAGTTTGTTAAAAACACTTTTAGAAACTATTATAAGCTGTGACATTGACATACTGATGAACCATGATAAACAGTTCTACTTAAAGTTGAAATGAAGTTTAATAACAAAACTTCAACATCTGGAATTTTGATCTAACCTTCTTTTGTCTAATGCTGAAGATTATTTACAAAATAGACTATTGCTAAACAATCATGAAAACAAACTTAATACTTGGGGGACTTTTCTGGACAAATTAAACATATTGTATTGTATTTTAATTAATCTAGTAATAGTTTAAAAGAAGAATATGTCAAAATGGATCTGTTGTCTTAAAAACTGGCCCTCATTCCACACTGTGGATGTAAAGATTGAATGTGAATATGAAGCACTGAAACATTGAGAAAAGTACATAAGTATTTGAACCTGATCTTTCCCAAACCAGTTCAGCACTTGAACTACTGCTTCATGCAGATTCTTCTTTCATTGGCAGTGTAGGATTATGTGATTAAATTTTACACATTTAAAACATAAAATAGCCATATTTTCTTGAACTTGGATAAATTTTAATTTTGTATATATTTTGTTTCATACCATGGGATATACTGTAATTCATTTTTGATTTCCTTTCTCCTAAATAAATGAATAGAATTGTGATAATTCTGATTTTCAGATTTAATAAAAGAGAGATAAATATTTTTTTCAGATTTAAAAAATATAGTATTTGTTCCAAGAATCTATGTTATCTGTTTATAAGAAAGACATGACAAATACGGAATGGAATGAATGGATAGGTGATTATTAAAATATGAATTATTTTGGCTATATAAGCTTAGGTTTAGGAAATGGTATATACAACTATATATAGTTGTTCTATATATTCTATATATAGAATTTTTCTTGGAATATTTGTTGTGTAAAATATAATATAAAGTATCCTCATATTATATATATACACACTACAATACTTTAAACCTCAAAATATATTTCTCCAAACTGCAGAGACATACTGGATTGATTTCTACATGTATCTGCTGATTTCTTCTTTTTATCTTTTCTGAAGCATTCTCATTGAATATATATTATATAAATATGTATTTATATATATAATAATTCCTTCACCAAAAAGAACTCTTCCGATATAATTATAAATTTTATCATTTTTATTTATCACTAAATAAAAATATTTAGACTACTTGTATTTTTTGTAAACAGC
>JANHZU010004179.1:373843-386896 GCA_032468055.1 Acrochordus granulatus | reverse complement strand
CACACATACACACAGAGGAATATAGATATTCACATCATGAATATATGAAATAAGCCATTGTAAACATAGCAATTACTTCGAGTGTTCACAATGAGCAAATCAGAAATAAAAATGTAATAATACAGACTAAGTACTAAAAGAATTACTTTATAAGAATTTGCCTTTGAATCTTTGAAAGAAAAACATTTTAGAAGAAACAAAACATACACATAAAAAGATAACTGATTTTTGCACAAAAAATAACCAGTTGTATAGGATGTTTAGATAATGCTATTCATTTTATGAGGTGATAAAAGATGGGTTAGAATTTAAACAAGAAAGGATATTATTTATTACATTTATATAGTGCCCAATTCTCAGTGATTCTGGATGAATTATCAATGGCTCAAAACATGAAAGACATGACAATAACAATAAGAAACAAAAAATAGATCTAGCAGAATATAAACAAGAAACAAAAAAATAGATCTTGCAGAATCAATGAGAACAAAAGAAAACAACCTAAGTTAAAAGGATAACAATGTTAAATTTAATAGAATATGGGAGCTATCACTGCAGAAGTTACAAATTAATTGAATTAATTTCTTAACTGTGCAGCACATAATTATAACTTAAAACATGGGAAAACAATTGAAACAGCTTCTGAAATATTTGTATGAACCTAGAGAACAGCAGAGTTAGTTTAAACAAGGCAAAAGAGTGCTTTCTATGTGTGATCCCTAAATAAGCTGAAAAAATCCAGATGAACATTGGATAACAAGTACAGAATGCTCTGCATTTCCTTGCTACTTTTCTTGATAGTCTGAATTTTTGCACCCCTGATAAGTCTTTTCCAAGCATTATTAGCAGGGTGAGGTGCAGCGGATTAGTGCTGCCAGTTATGCTGACCAGAAATGGCCAGCACGCTGGCAGGTTTGGTCCACAGCTCCGCATGATGGGATGAGCACCTTTCACTTGCCTCAGCTTCTGCCCACCCAGCAGTTTGAAAGCACGTAACAACTGGCGAGTAGATAAATTGGGTATCACTTCGGTGAGAGTTGGCTGGTTACGGCAGGAATGCGGTGAGTCGAGCGACGAGAGTCGAGCGGCAAGTCGGAAGCCGACGACCCTCCTGCCGGGGGCGGAGCAGGAACTGTGGAGATGCCTGGATGCAACATCACCAGCCAGTGGGGGGGCGGGGTTAGTTACACAAAAATTGTATAAGTACTAATCTATGTAAGCTGCCAGGAGTCTTCAGAAACTAGCAGCATAGAAATATGTTAAATAAATAAATAAATAATGAAATCATTGTTTCTGGCATAAAGAGGTTTAAAAACTCTGTTATATGAATCTACTTCTCAACCCCCTACTCTAGCCAACTTGTAGGATCTCAGAACTTTCTACTTTCACCTGAAGTTTATCATGCTGTTAAACAGCAGAAGTATCCAGTTCATTCTGGCTGTTCTGGTTTGATGGATGCTCCTTGAGTTTTTCCACAGCAGGAAACTAATGGCATGTTGTTGTTCATGCATTATATATAATCTGTGATCTTGTATTGTTACTTGATTATTTTAGGCTACCTATTTATAGTGTAATCCTTGCACAATCATTGGTAATACTTCTAAAATTTCAGGAAAGCAAGCCACAAAACAATCTACTCCTGAATCAAGATTTTTTTTTTATCAATAGAAAAGACACAACAAGAACTAACTCTGTTTCCCTGGAATATTATGCCTTGGTTATAATGCATTTTACTTGGAAGAGAGTCCCATTAATTTCAATGTATTTGATTTCCAAGTATGTGTGCTTTGGACTACAGCCCAAATCTGGAAATTACACAGAAACCTAACTTGGATCTAAATCACACTTACTTGCATTCCAGTGAAACCAGTGGGACCAACTTCTAAATGTAAACTTTTTTAAGGTTACAATATTGCACTGAGAATCAATGAGCTTTCTCCCAAGAGCATTTTTATGTTAGTTTACCATCACTTTTTAAAGAGTGAAAGGATTCAGTCTATGTAGATATTCGAATGCAGGTTTCCAGAAGCTTGTTTGGGCATGTTTGTTAAATGTGGAAGAGGGAAAGCATTCCGTGAGTTCTGACTCCATTCTGACCATGTTACGTTAAGTGAAAAAGTCCAAGATGGAATTGTTCACTGGTTTGATAAATTATGCTTATAATATTTATCACAATGTAAAACCCTGAGCAGGTGAAATTTCCAATTGAAAGGACTCCATGCCAAACATATGAAAAACCTCACTTCAGATATTTCCATTTGATGTATTCATATCCAGGGTGAAGTTGATTTGAATAGGGATATTGGAGCACATTAAAAGCAGTGTGAACCTCCTTTGCTATTTCAATTAGTGAACGGGGTCCTTTCAATCGCCTGTCAGATCCTTATCCCTCTTGGCTGATGAAAGCCTCCAGAATGTTGACCACTAGGTGGGTCCAGGCAGTGATAAATTCCTCACTGAAAGAGAGGACATTTCCTCCTTCTAAGGAGGCCTTAGTCCACTCCCTCCCTAAAAAAAAAAATGCTGGATCCTACCTGCCTGGACAATTTTTGTCCAGTTTCCCAACTTCCCTTTCTTGAGAAGGTGGTAGAAAAGGTGGTCACATGGCAGCTTCAGTCTGGGTTTAGGTTCAGTTAAGGGGCATTGTTGATGGCAAGAGTGAGTTGGGGGTTGTTCATTCCTCCTTGCTCTCATTGACCTCTCAGTGGCTTTCATTACCATAGACCACGTATCCTTTTGGGCCAGCTTCAGGAGCTGGGTGGTACAGTCTTGTGCTGGTTTGGCTGTTTTCTCCAACGCCAGTCCAAAATGGTATTAATAGGGAAAGAGAAGTACAGTTCTCAGCCACTCTTTTGTGGCATGCTACAGGGCTTGGTACTCTCTCCACTCCTTTTTAACATCTATATGAAGCTGTTGGGTGAGATCATCTGTCACCACAGGATAAGGTATCATTAATACACTGATGACATTCAAATTTACATCTCCTTCCCTGGAGATCCATATGATACTGCCATTACCCTTTCTCAGTGCCTAGATCTGTGAGGGTCTGGATGGAGGACAACACTTTTTGGTTAAACCCTGGCAAGACTGAGTGGTTTTGGATGTCTGAGACTTCAGGATCCAGGACTTTAACATCTTTAACTCTGGATGGGATAGCACTGTCCCAGACAGATTCAGTGCACAATGTAGGGGTTCTCAGGGACTTGTGATTCCTGCTCAAAGAGCAGGTGACAGCCATGGCTAGGAGAGCCTTTGTGCAACTTCAGGTTATGCGTCAGTTGTGTCTTTTTGTGGATCAGGAGACCCTGTGTTCAATAACTGATGCCCTAGTGATTTACATTTGGACTACTCAATGCATTCTACATGGAGCTACCTTGAAAAGCATTCAGAAACCACAGCTGGTCCAGAACGTGGTTGTATGGACAATTCTTGGGGCCCCTAAGATGGCCCATGTGACACCACTGTTCCATGAACTGCATTGGTTGCCAGTTTACTACTGGTTGCAATTCAAGGTGTTTGTTCTTATCTTTAAAGCCCTATACAGCATGGATCCAGGTTATCTGAGGAGCCGTCTCACCTAAATGGGAATGGCCCACCCCACCAGGGCTGACAGAAGAGGCGTGCTGAGGACCCTGTCAGTCAAGTAGGACTGGCTTATTGAGTCCTTGAGAAGAGCCTTTTCTGCCATAACTCCTGCCTTGTGTCACATTGTGCTCTTGAGATGATATCAACACCTCCCTTTCAGCCTTCCAAAAGGGCCTGAAAAACTGGTTTTGCCATCTGGCTTGGGCCCCAATGGGAGTACCTCATCTTGGAAGTGATTGGCAGATTGTCAATCTCACCCATGTGCAACTTGCTCCTCCTTCCCTGCCGGATTAATTTAATTTTAATGCTATTATTTATTTTTTAAACTTTTTAGTGTTTATAAGCCACCTGAGTTTGCAAAATTGGCGGCATATAAATTTAAGAAATAAATACAAATTACACAATGGGTTTATAGGGCTTAGTTGAAACCAAGTGGGCAGGAACTAATGGTTGTTTATCTTTAAAATTTCTTTCTAGACTTCTCAGGGGATCACTCAAAAAGATATTCTCTTGAGAAGCATGAAAAGATTAAGCAATTAGTTCCCTTATGAAATCTGAAATAAAAATACTAAATCCTTAACTGAGGTATTTGGGATAAGGAAGAAAAGTGGAAGAGAGATTAAGCTACTTTAAGATATTCATGATACACTCAGTTGGTGATTTTAAAGTTAATCCACTCATTATATAGGCAACTATCAAAACAAAAAGATCTATTGTTTCAACTAATTAGAAGAAAAGCTTAAATTGCAAAAGATAAATTGTTTAGGCAACTAATTGCTTCAGATTATAGCATGAGATCCCTATTTTACAGGCAAGGTGTTTTTTTTTTCTGATAATTGCTTAATTATCCCACCAGAATTTATAATTGTAAGATATCTCTGTTTAAGAAATACATAGCACTTGACTTGAATGTAACTTTTGCTAAAGCACATTACAATTAGGTTGCCTTTAACTTCTCTTCCTAAAACTGATGCTTAGTGCCACTCTTACAATTAGATAAAATGAGACAAGCCATCTCTGACAACTGATGTGAGATGTCATGCAACTGAAAGCAGAACATGTAACAGTTGTTAAATTCAATATGTTTTTCCTGCTCCAATAGTACATGAAATTTTCTCACTCAAATGCCAGAATAATTTGATTGCTTTTAGTGTTTTGAACACTTAGGGAAGGAAACACCTATTGCCCACAGGCTGCAGAATGCTGAGAATGGTGAGATTCTAACTTTGCATCTTCAAGTTATTGGATAAAAGCAGTGAAACTGACACTAAAAGAAAAATCCCTGTTTTTAAAAAGAATAGATTTAATCCATGCAATTGAAACTTGTATCTTGATAGAACTGAGAATTAACCAAATGTCAACACACATAGTATATGTAACTGTAAGATCTCAAATGTCAGGGCAGCAACAAGAATCTTTTGAGACATTGGAGGATCAGTAGCAGAAAAGTGCTGAGTCATGGACAAATGGACCCATCCTTTATGAAATAGTTTCTTCCCTCTCAAATTTCCCATCTTTCTATGAAATTGGGCAACTGCATGATGTGTGAGCTTACATTTCTTTATAAAGACCTAATGGTCCTTAATACCTTTTACCCAGTCTGCTTATACATGCTATTTCTTTAAAAATGCTTTTTCTCATACAGTAGACACATTTTTTTGAAAGCAAAATGCAAGAAAATATAGGAGAGGCCAAATGGGTTAACTTCAATTGTTTTAAAAAATATCCTTTGGTGTATCTTTTTAAACATATCCATCAAATGATTCCATTGCTCCTGCACTGACCTTAGTCAGTTGTTTATGTAAAATTCTTTTATAAAGATGTATTTCTACTCTTTTGCATTTTTTTGTGCTCTTTGGCTCCAGAGCTAATAGAATACCAAGAAGTGTAGGAGTGGAGGTGATGTTGCAATGTCTGTCAGCTGTAGAGTGATTCCTTTTGTTCATTGCTGGGTCTCATGATATTTTCCAGGGACACCCTCTTGTCTATTTAGTTTAATGATTTTAAAAATGGATCATTGCCATCAGAAATTATTCTCTGCAATACAGATACTCTCCCTCTTGGAGAGAAATCGCTTGTTACAATCCCTGGGTTTTTTATTAAATGGTACTTTTCTAACATTGGCACATCTGGGTCACCAAAGGTGAGAGCCTAATGCTTCTACCTCTGGATTCTGATGAGGTTTTACTGACATGGAGTTGATATGAAGTTGACAGGAGAACTGAAGCCAATGTTCTAAATGCATTGTTAGCTGTTTGCCAAAGCTGGTAATGTGACACAAAGAGATAATGATTAAATATACGAGAATAATTATATTATTATTTATTATATTTACCTATGTTCAATTTACATTTCAGTTAAATTATAAATTGTATTTATTATACTCATCCATTATTATTTATCATCAGATCTACCAATATGCACATATGGCTTGCAGTAATTTTAGCTTTCTAAATTGCATTCACATTCATGATACTTTAGGAACTAAGATTATTAGTCTTTTAGTGGAGTGCTATCAGCAACGATGTCTTCCTTTTCAATAAATATATTCATTTTTAAGGATTATTTATTGCAATTATAGTTGAATACCTGAATAATACTGTTCCAGTGGACATACCATTTTTATCTATAACAAATTGTATCAATCAGTAATTTGGAGAATAAATCTATTTTAAAGCTAATATGAGAAAATAATTATTTTAATTAATACCTAATTAATCTATAGAACTGGGGGCAGAGCAATTGGAATAAAGTTAAATATAATTATTGGTCTATTTTCCCCCCACTCTAAGTAGTTCTAGAGACTGCAAACCCCAAGCTCTCTTTAATTCTTTAAATATTATTTAGTTAATGAATGAATAGGATTGTACCACATCACAAAGATCTTTGCTCAAATGACAAACTTGTATAAACAATGACAAATTTTCCATAGTCTAAGTAAACAAGTAAATACATCTACACATGCCAAATAGTTATACATGGACATCAAAACAAATTCCTGCACAGGATCAACATCACAAGCAATAATTCCATTGTACATATAATGCTATATTAATATAATACTATGTTCTATCACAGATATTATGTAGTATGCATAAAATTAAGGGGTGAAATTTTCATTTTTTATTCTGGCCATATGATTTTTGCAGGGAATATTTATATGGTATGACTTTTTCAATTCTAAAGCAGCTTCAGTAAGCTTTGTTTTGGTATACAGCTGCACATATAGACACAATGGAATTTGATTTGTGAGTAGCCTACCAAAATTACCGAATAACTAACATTTTTAAATGACTATTACATAGACATGCACCTGCTCAAGAGACTCTGTAAATTAGTCTTGCAGTCATTGGAAAGCCCCCTTGGAATTTAATTACATGGTTGAAAAATAGAAAGCAAAAACTGTGCCCTTCTCCCCATGGAGCAACAAGGAATCACCACAATAAATTATCTTCTTCTCTGGCTGATTTTTCAGAAGAATTCAGTATTTTTTATCTGCTTTTACTTCCATTGAATTTGCAGCAAAGACATCCCCTTTACTATTTGATTTCTTCTATTTTTTCCAGTTGGAACCCTTCTCTGAAGACATCCTTCATCAAACACCTAATTTGAATGCAATGGTTTCTTTGCAAAAATCTACTGCCATTCATAGTAAGTGTCAGGACTTGCTCATCTTTAAATGTTTGGGATTTCTTTATTACCTGAATAGTTTTGAGGATATGTAAACAACCCATTTTTCTGACTAGTCATTGTATAATAGCATCAAGTCATTTGGTGCATTCTTCTTTCTCCCTCCATGAATGGAAGTTTCCAGATACCAATTTTCTTTGTCCATTGGCAGATTTTCCATAAACTGACACTTTCAGTAACTGGGCAATTGTTCCTATTGAAAGACAGAGATAAAGAACTGATTGTTGGCAGTTCAAAGTATATTGAAGAATGTGACATTCCTAAATGCATGATATGGCTTATTTTCAACCCAACAATCTTTAGAGTTGCTGGCGTATTTGGATTTTGAAGGCAAGTTGTGGCAGAGCAGAAAGCTAACTGGTAATGATTGCATCCCAGCATTGTCTGTAATGTCATAGTATATTTTCTACCCCATTCTAGTTTATTTATTTGAATATATGTTCACTTACCAATTTTGTTCTCTAAGAATATCTATTGATCTTATGTTGGTTTCCAAAATGTCCCAAGTATTCCCATAATATACATAAATAATATTTATAAAATTCCAAGCAAAGTTATATGTGTAAGTTGAACATTATGCAGTTGAATAATTCTAATGTTTTTAGCCATTTTGACAATTCTAGTGTTATAACTTCTAATGTTTTAATAGTTATAGCATTAAATTGTGAAGGTTTACTTCATAAACTCTGTATTTAAATTTTTAAGTCCTAATGTTTTCCTTTTATTCCTTGTTTAACTACAGTATTGTGGTTTGTTATTACCATATCCATAAGTAAAACTTGCTGGTCATTATCTACTGTGATGTCTAGAAGGCTATGAATTTATGCCTAAATTCAGAAATCTCAAAAAAAGTTGTATAACCATTTTGGACCATTTTTTCAATATTTAATTTAATCAAATCTATACTTCTTATATAACACCAAATGTATAATTATCTTATATTATAATCTATATGGACAATTTTGCTACAGATAGTCAAAAGTCTCAAATTTCTCCTTACATAACCTATATTTGTTGTTGTTTCCAATGTTCATCTTTATTCACTTATTGTTTGTGCTTGTTCTTGTGCTGCAAATTGTTATCCTTTGGTTTCTTTCTTGATGTATCCAATCCAAACAAAATGTGGAAAATATTTGTTCAGAAGAGTGATGATAACCTTTATATTGGAGTCTACAAAACCCATGTCTGAATTATATCAAGAATGCACCATCTAGTAATATACCTGAGTTGCACTTTAGGTTTAAAAAGCATTTTATTTCTTGAACTTTCAGACTTTTCCTGAAGCCCATCATCAGAAGACTTCAAAGCCAAACTATGCATACAATTGTGAATAACAATGACAGAGATATTATAATCTCTATACATACACTACGCTGATCACCTCTGGATATTCAAAAGACATTGCTGCATTGCAATGATGTTAATTCCTCCCTCCAATGCCCTTGACTCAGTGTGTCTTATCTCTTCTCTGCTATAAATGTTCTAATTAACCTAAAAACGGGGGAGGCATGAGATACTAAGGGAAATAAGGATGGACTAAATTGGAAAGGAAAAATTGCTAGTACATTGGAGGATGGGGAAAAGTCCTTGAGATGCCAGTGAAGCTGCTCTCCTCATGCTGCTGCTGCACTGTTTTTCATTGAAGTGAAGGGCTCTATAAGTAGATGGCAGTTCCACACACCTGTTATTGGAAGTTCTCTCTGTCTCCCAATCCTCCATGAATTGTCTTGCTAATTTGCTGTCTGCTCTCTCCAGGACCTCATTGAGGAGAAATCAAAATTATGCCTTTGTTCAAAAGTATGCAGGACAATAGAGCAAATTCAAGTCTTTACGTCTTACTACAGCAACATGATCTCAAGCATGCTCCCCGTTTGGCCCATGCAATTCAATTTGCAATTAGTACATTTTATTCAATATACAACTCCTGATTATTCTTCAGATCTCAACTGAACTTTAAATCACATGATGCAATGATGAAGCTGGTCAGTGTGCAATCCCCATCCCAAATTGATGAAAAAGAGGCTCCACTGCTTCAAAAACACCAGATACATAGGGAACCAGCTGTCAGTATTTGATTTCTGTCTGCTTTGATATCTCCTTCTGTCTGTACAAACAGCCGCATATGAAAGATTTTGGGTAGCTATTCATCTGAAACTGATTATATAGATAATGTTGTTCTTTCACTCTGGCAGTGAGTGTACTACAGTGTGTTCTAACACATCCAAATAAAGTGGTTATGCAGGTTTTCTTATGCACTATTGGATGATTGCTATATAGTTTAAGATTTGCTTGGTACATGGGCCAAAAGGGACACATGCTTGAGATCAGGTTGAGGGAGCATGCTGCTGCAATAAGACGTAAAAATAAAAACTTGCTCCCAGCCTTCATGTTGAATAAGGGCAAAGTTTTGATTTCTCCTTAGTGAGGTTCCTGGAGAGAGTGGACAGGAGAACAGCAAGACAATTAATGGAGGCATGGGAGACAGAGAGGACTTTCATTAATAGGTGTGTGGAACTGCTGTCTGCTTATAGAGCTCTTTGCCTCAATGAAAAACAGCATGGCAGCAGCATGAGGAAAGCAGTCTCACTGGCGTTACAAGGACTGTCCCCAACCCGCAATGTACCAGCCATTTTTCTTTTCCAATTTAGTCCATTCTTACTCCTCTTATCACCACATGTCCTATGCCTCCCCCTTTTTTCGGTTAATTAGAACATCTATAGTGGAGAAGAGATAAGACAAGCTGAGTCAAGGACATTGGAGGAAGGAATTAACATCACTGTAATGCAGCAATCCCTTTTAAATATCAAAGATTATCATACAATGTGTGGAATCAATTGTAATATCTTGTTGTTGTTATTCGCAATTGTGCACCTAGTTTGGCTTTAAAGTCTTCTGTGGATGGGCTCTAGGAAGGGTCTGAAAGCTCAAGAAATAAAATGCTTTTTAAACCTGGAGTGCAATTTACGTACATTACTACAGGAATCCAAGAGTCAAATTTTTGTGACCATTGGCAATGCACCATCTTGTTTGGATCAAGAGCCATTAATGGATTTTTGTGGAATCTGTTGCATGGTCATATGTGGCATTGACAAAACTAAAAATAAATGATTCCTAAATTATATTAATATCTTGATTAATATTTTAATTCCTTAAATCCCATCAAAGTTTTTTCTAAGTTGATTCCTTACCTATGACATCTCTTCCCATTTTGTACAAGTCTAAAATCATTAAGTTTAGCTTTAATTTATATTAGTTGAGGAAAGAGGGCTAGGTATTGTGTAAAGCCTAGAAGGACCTCAATAATTTGCCTTATTTGGCAAATATAATTAATATGAATAACCAACTATTCCAAAAATTGGATTATTGAACTTCCCTATGAATTTATGTAAATATGGACAATATGTATATATAATGTAATATTATAAATATTTAAAAATGTTTAAGTTTTAATATTCCAAAGATGGAAGGAATGTAATGCTATGCCAAGCTTCAGAATGCTTTTGCAAGCACCCCTTCAAAGCTGCTTGATGGCTTTTTCCACTAAAGCAAAGTGAAGCTCTTTCATTGCTTTACATTAAAGTGTTTCATGCTTTCATCTGGAAATCCCAATTGCCAGAAAAGGCTTCTGCAACTACATGGAGAGGATTCTTTTAAGACTAAATATCCTAAACAATTGCATCACAAAGGCAATCCTATCACTTTGACAAGAACAACTGCATTGCCTCTTGACAAGCAAAGTACAGCCACTTTGCACAGAAAAAGAAAAGAAATAAGAAAAAACAAAAAATCTTATTTCTACAACAGACTATATTTGGAATAGTTTACATTTTCATAATTACATTTGTTACAATACAAAATCTTCATTCTGTCTCCTGTGAAAAATGATCAAAGCAAACATGAGAACACTGAGTGTTGGGCTGATGTCATTGAAAGGAATAGGAAAAATGAAGATATTGCTATTGGCACATTTGTGAACTTTGGACTCAGATGAAGGTCAATCTCAGATGAAGATGCAATTAGAAGGTCAGAATCCTAGTTGTGGGCTACTGTTACCTGAATTTTAAGGCCTTGACAGAATTCAAAAGTGAACCATGGGATCATTTCATTTATGGAAAAGTAGAGTCTTATTCTTATGCTAATAGATTTGGATTGCTTACCCATATGCTTTTTCTTGAAACACCCACTCACCCACTAAAATCCAAAAATAAATGATGGTTCTCTGTAAATTAGGACTGTTGCTTAATGTTCTTGAGAACACTGTGGAATGTGTATATAAATTGGTTTGTTTGTTTTATTGAATAAGATTGTAGTGTCTAAGTATATAATTAATACAATTTTATTTTTTTCTATTGTTATATGTAATTCACCAGATAAAACAATTATTTAGTGCTTTATGTACAGAAGGGAAGGAGCATCAAGCATTTCACAACTCGGAAAGAAGCCAATTTTCTGATGCTTTTAGTGCATTTTCATACATTACTTAGAAGTAAGTCCTATTGAGTTCAGATGGGACTTAGTTTAACTTAAGTAGGTATAGGGTTGCAACTGTGAATATTAATTTTTTAATATATTTCAGACTTTATCCCCATAAAATCCTCCGTTATATATAGATCCTAATAACAACTTAAAGAGTTCTGGTAATTTCTTTCAAAGGAACTGTCTCCCTATCATGTTGCACAAGTCGATCTCTTTTTCTTGGCCATTTTACTGTTTCTAATGAGAATACCTTTTTTGTACATAGATGAAAGAAATCCTGTCTCTTAAAATAGACTAAGATGCATCCTGAAGTGATTTGCTTCCAGTCTACTTCTGAATCACTGTATTTGTTGTTGGACCCTAATATTATAGCTTAACGTAAATAACTCAACTTTTCCTTGTACAGGATCCCTAGCATAGACTTCTCATATATGTGACTGCTTTTATTTGCAATCTCTAGCAAAGCTTGGGGGGAGTGGGAGGTGCAGAGCATCTCACTCCAATTATATCTCAATTATTGACTATTTTTTATTTGGAAAAGGAAGCCAAAGAGCTTCCACGTCCAATTTCTCAAGACTTGTACCAAAGTCTAATAAGTGATAACTACACCAGTTTAGTGGATGCATGATAGCTTTAAAGATAATTTTATTTCAAGATCTATGGTATAGTGTAGCAGAAAATATCAGCAACAGCGGCAATACTGAAAACTCTGAATTTATTTTAACATGGTAAATAAGTACTATGTTAAAATGATTTGCATACAGTATATGTGTACAGCAAATTTTTCAATGTATCTTAAGTCAGGCAGTAAAATCTGACAACTTTTGAATTAATGCACAATTTCATTTAGGTTTTTCTAATTTATCCCGTTCTATTAAGCAGAGTTCTCAAAAGCTTAAGCTGTACTAAATGTGTGAGTCTTCAAAGTAACATATTATTTCATATGCAGATTGTAAGTTCTATCCTCTGATGATTCTGAAAGCATTAAAATACACCATCCCTACACCAAAGATTACAAAAATTGTTTAAAGATTCTCTGAAAATCTGTCCTTTCTATAATGTTATATCTTAGTTCCTAGGAATATTCTTAAAGTTACTGAAAGCGGTAAACCAATTTCATTGAATTAATTCCTTTTCAATGTGTTCTGGAAATCCCCCAAATTGCTACTTGGAATATTTTGTTGTTGTTGTTGTTCAGTCGTGCAGTCGTGTCTGACTCTTCGCAACCCCATGGACTGCATTACACCAGGGCCCCCTGTCTTGCACTGCCTCCCGGAGTCTTCCCAAGCTCACACCCATCAC